>CATIWQ010420304.1:0-23678 GCA_949673415.1 Euphorbia schlechtendalii | reverse complement strand
GATTAATTTCTCTCAAGGCATTTTTAGGTAACCTAGGATGCTAAAAACACTCATAGTGGTTGCATTTTATGCTCCATACCACTCTCTCATTTTTTTCTTTTAAGCATATGTTTTTGAAGTACTTTGTACTTTGCACCCATTTTTCGTGCCATGCTTTCTTTTCTTTTTTTACTCAATGAATGGTTGCAGTTTCTGCTCTGTACCATTCCTCACCTTTTGCATAACTCATTGGTTATCCTCTCTTTCTTTTGATTTTTCATTAATACCCTCATCCTTTATTGATCAATTTCAAAGTATTATGGCTATAGTTTGTAACACTTTAAACATACTCAATACGTATAGGACCTATTCGAGATTTTCATATAAAACTCATAGTAAGAATACCATTAGATATTGCTCCACTTAAACTTATCAGAAGCATTAAACCAAAACAATATAACTTATACTAATTTATGTTGCATCGAAATATAAATCGAAACTTACTTGGAATGTTGCTTTCGAATGTTACTCACCACTCATCCTTTGCCAATTTGGTAAATGTTGTGAACTAACATCAAACTTATAATACCTAACACTCAAAATAACCTTGGACAATTGTAAGTATAGTAAAAGAATAGATAATGTATATATAACACGAAAATCAATAAAACTTTAAAGCTCTTCGACTTTTATTTTATTCGATTCCACCCCCCCACAATAAAGATCACATTATCCTTGTTGTGAGAGATTTTATTAAAATAAATCACACAACTAATTAGTCTAAAAACAAATTGAAAACGAGAAGTAAGAAAAGAATAAACCCGTTTATTATGAAGGAAAATCTTGGATCCATGTTGCGATCGTGATGGCCTGTCGTGACTGTGACTTCCTTAACCGCAAACATTTAGGTTTAGAAACCCGGTATTCATGAGCGCGAGATGTATGTCGCAGTCATGATCTTCTTTAATTCTTCAAATTCTTCATTTTTTAGACTTATAACCTAGAAAAACAAACGTATTAAATATAATTGCCCGTTATCTTGAAATTCGATCTCTAAATGCACTTGCCTTCCCCGGTAACGGTGCCAAAAACTTGTTCACCACTTTTCTACTACTAAGTTTAATAGTTTTTTCACAAGATTCGGCTATATATCAATGGTGCCAAAATCTTGTTCACGTGAAATATAGGAGTTGTCAATACCCCTTATCAAATAGAAAAATAATGATAACTTCAAGTATAAAGTTGCGATGTAGTTTTAAAAGATATCGATCCCACAGGGAAGGACTAGTTCAGAAATTGAAAAGATAACGATGTGAAGGTTTTCTATAATAATTTTGAAGATAGATTTGGTGAAAGTTGAAAAGATATGCAAAAAAAGAAGAGTAGAGTAGATATGCCTTTCCTAAAAACTAGTTTGGAAAGATGAGAATGCAAAGACTCAAAGACAAGACAATGCACATATATGACTTTTAATAATACGGTTCTACACTCTCTAAGATTCAATTATGCGGCACATAAAGTTACACATGAAATGACTTTTCTTATCTAGGGTAAATGACTTGCATCAATTCACAAAAACCTTAATAACATCGATGCTATGCTTAGTATGGGTCACTCTCACATAACCAAATTTAGCAAGTTACCATTCCAAAAATGTTGGCTTACTAAACGACGTTAAATCATAGATCCAATGATCACTATCAAAACACGTTAACCCTGAAACTACTCTGAAAATCAACATGAAAGAATGCAACTTAATTTATGTAAACGAAAACAAGACAAATTACTCATTATGACACATAGACATATCATAAACTTCGATAAAGAAAGTATAAGATGAAGAAGCAAGTAAAGTTGTAAAGGTTTGCAAGTGAAAGCTAAAGTTGATCAAATCGTATCCACTATTTAATGGGAGTTGTCAATTCCCGCACTTCCTACGTCTACTCGCCTTCAGTCTCAACTTTATGCAGAACACTCCTTTCGGCCTGTATTTAGTTTGTAAATTGAGATAGAAGATTGTGAAGAACAATAAACTCTTTATTGAAGAATGCTTCGCATCGTACACTTTTACAATATTCGCTCGTAACACGAAGAAATATAGTGATTGAATGATCAAATCACTTTACAATCTCACTCTCTCAAACTAAAAACTAAGAAAGGAGATCATAACTCTGTCTCTCTCTCTCTACATTTCTTCCCTACTATATGCATGAAATTTATGTCTCTTAATGTGTACCCTATTTGGTGGAGAATGGAGCCCTATTTATAGAGTTGAAGGGTTGCATCTATCCACTTGAAGAGTCTTATCCATTTGTGAAAGATTACACCTTTTCACTTTGATTTGTTGATGATACTTGATGTTATCCACATTGAAGAGGCACCTTTTTATGATTGGTTGACTTTTCAAAGGTAGTTTGTCATCCATAACTATTGGTAGTTGATTGGTTGTTGATTCGCTTATATGGTAGATGGAAGTTATGAAGTTGACAGCATAGAAATCGACTGTGTCACGATCGTGACTGTCTGTCGCGATTGTGACTTATTTGTATGGCAGATTCTGTTTGTGAGGGAAATAAGTCAACAACCACTATTATTTGTCATGACCGTGAATGGCATTTCTTCACAACACTTCTTGTAATTTCACCAATCTTTCACATCTTCAAATCTAAGCTAATTCTTCACGTTCCATGCTACTTTTTGCAACTTTTCCACTCTTTTCCCATGTAATTCCACCTTAGTCCATTTTACTCCAAAGATTTACCTAGTATCTGCATTTACATAAAAAACAACTACATAGCACGTGAAATCTTTTATGTGAAGTATAAAAATGATTAAAACCATAGCGTTTATTATGCAAAATTATCTTGAAAATAAGTGTAATTATACACTTATCATATAGGTATGGATAATGTATAAATAACAAAAAATCAAGAAAAATTTTCAAATTCTTCATTTTTCTTTCATTTAATTTAATTTTTTTTTATTTTCATATTTTTTACAAATACCCCCACCACACTAAAGAACACAATGTCCTCATTGTGGAAGACTTTACTAAAATTGAAAATCTAAACTTAATCACACATAGCTGAAAAGAAAATAAATAAAAGAAAATGAATTGAACCCATTTTATTCATCAGACTTTGAATCTGGAGGACTCGGTGATTTTTCCAAATTCTGCATTTTAAAGTATGTATTCAAGTTGCAGTTCAATGAAATGTTGGATTTTGTTAGTTGACGAACATCTTGCTGTATGGAGGCAATGTCTAGGCATGCTTGGTTGACATCTTTCACAAACTTTCCTCACCATGTATCATGTGTACTTCCAGAGGCTTGTCTTGAACCACTACTTTCGAATTGAACTTCTTCAACATCTTCATCTTGTTGGTTTTCTCGAGAAGTACATCAATCTGTCGGTCTAAGCTTCCTTACCCTTACTCCATATGGTAAAAACATAAAGTTTCCTTCGTTTTCTTTGACCAATCCTTCTCTCTTCATATATACTCTTCCAATGAAGTTAAATTTTTCTCTTGGACTATATTGATATGGTAGTTGATTCTTCGCACCTAAAATAATTCCGCAAATCGTATTTGCACCTCCAACTCTAGCCCTTTTATGTGTAGTCAAACTAGTGATGGACTCCAAAATATACATTGGAAACTTTTGCCGTAATTGTGAAACTGAACACTTCAATATAACCAAGTCTTTCATCGACACTTTAGTTGTTTCATGTCGGAAGAAAAGACTTTGAGAAATAAACTTGTGAAGGTAGAAAAGACTATTGCTCCAAATATTTTTGCTGGATGAGTTTTTGACATCGTATCGATCCAATCCCGTTAACTCAGTCAAAAAATCCATTAAATCATAATCTTCATCTTTTTCAATCTCCTCACATGTTCCTCCAAAACCAAACCATTTGATTAAATCCATCAAAGTGTTATATTCTTCTCCTCCATTCCTGAATTTCCTTTTCATAAAGTTCCTATCTTCCACAATAGTAACCAAGAATTCGAAGACCCATTCCTCGATAAAACGAAAATGCTTATTCACAAACTTCTCTAATCCAAACAGTGAAAAATACTCCTCTACTTCCACATGAATCTCAGCATCAATAGCAAAAGTAGGATCGTAGAAAAGTGTACTGTGAAAATCGAAGTTCTTGATTCTCAAGTATCTTTCAACTTCTTCTTCACTATAAATTGGAAAAGGGAATCCATACTTATTTTGTTGGTTGATCACCTTGTTCTTCCCTTTAGTTGTTGCAGACTTCTTAGGAGCCATTGAATTGAAGAAAGAAAGAATTGTGTTTGATTTGGAAAATAGAGAAAACTTGCATTTGCAAAGGATTGAGTTTGTGAAAAGAGTTATTGTGAAAATAAACTAGGAAAAGTGGTTATTTATATAGAAAACAGGGTATTAATTACTTTTCCAATTAATATATATCAAATATAATCGTTATAATATAGCCATTACAGCAATAACTGCTGTACAAATAGCACGGGTCGCAATCACGAATGTTAGTCGCGATCGTGACTCTCTCTTATACAGAAATAGAGAGTTCAAACCAAACTGATCATGAGCTTGATACAGGTCGTGGTTGCAATATGCCAAAATCCAAAATTTTTGTTCTTTTCTTTTATTTTTTTTAAAAACACACTAACTTTAACTACATACAAAAAATAAAAATTTACTACTATATAATCCTATATAAATATTTTGGAAAACATAAGAGAATTAAGTATCGATGGAGGTTTTCAACCCCTCAACTTCATATTCATGGATGAAATCTAACTTAACAACTTCTTGGATGCAAGCATCAATTAAGTCAAGTTTCATGCAAATATATCATCCATTGGATATTTATCAGCTTTACCCATGTTAAATTCAACTATATCATCACCTATCCTTAACTTAATTTTACCTTCCGAAACATCTATCAATGCTTAGTGAGTATTCATAAAAGGTCTTCCTAAGATTATAGGACACTTTTCATCATATGCAAAATCTAGCACAACAAAGTTTGTTGGGAAAACAAATTTATCCACTTTAACTAGCACATCTTCAATTATGCCATAAGGATGTTTAATAAACTAGTCGGCCAGTTGCAAGACCATATTTGTCCTTTATTTTCATCATCAAGCTTCAACTCTTTGAAGATCGATAAAGGTATAAGGTTTATACTAGCCCCAAGATCACATAAACATTTTGGAAAAAAATGTTTCCAAGTTTACATGGAATTGTGAAACTTCCTAGATATTTAAGTTTAGTGGGCATTGTAGCAGTTATTATTTGCTACAATCTTCAATTAAAGATATTTTTGATATTCCTTCTAAACTACGCTTACGAGATAAAAGTTCTTTAATAAACTTACCGTAGTTAGGAATCTGAGTAATAGCTTCAATGAATGAAAGATTAATTTCTAGACCTCTAGGTTTGTTGATGAATTCAATGAATTGCTTATCCTCATTCTATGTGGAAATGGTGGTTGAGGGGGATTAACTAGGTTCTTCATCCTCTCTTACTTTATCATCAGATTTACTCGGATAATCATCCAGCACTTCTACAACATCATTAGCAAGTATATCTGAAGGAACTGTGAAGGGCTATAGCATGCACATTTTTTGTAGGATTGCCTTCTATGTTACTAGGTAAATGGCCTTTTCCTCTAGATGGAATAGCATTCGCTAATTGACCAACTTGTATTTCCAAATTATGAATGGAAGATTATTGATTTTTAAACATTTGATCCATCTTATTTTCTAACTTTTTGTAACATTCCTTAGACTCTGGTTGTTTATTACAAACTCCTTCTAGAAATTTATCTATTTTACTAGCCAACTGTCCTATTCTATCATTACTCTGATAATTCTTTTGATTATTATCACCATACTTCCAATTAGAACTCCTATAACTATTTCCATTATTACAATAAGAATTCCCTTGACTTTGAACATAACTTTATTGCTCCCCTACACATGGGTTAAAGTTACTCTCAAAAGTAGTGTGTCCAATTTGACCACAATTTTCACATGTCAAAGGGTTACTCTCATTTATATGCATGTTATTTATCTTATTAGATAAAGCAAATATTTGTGCTTGCATAACAGAAATAGAGTCTAATTCGTTGACTTTTTTAACTGAACTAGAAGATGTAGATGCAGCAAGCAAATGGGTAGGAGTAGTAATACTTACTTGTGCTCTCTGCACTGGCCACATACTATTGTTATTCACCATATCTTCCAAAAGATCAAAAGCTTCTTGATTAGTTTTTTTCATAAGAGATCCCGCAGCCATAGCATCTATCTCTCCTCTTGTTGCATGATTTATTCCATTGTAGAAAGTTTGTAAAATCACATTTTAGGGTAAACCATGATGAGGACAGACTCGTTGAAGTTCCTTATAATGTTCCCAGGCTTCGTCCAAGGATTCACTATCCTTCTTGGTAAAGGAAGTGATTTCTTTAATGAGTCTTACGGTTTTGGCTAAAGGGAAAGATTTAGTCAGAAAGGCTTGGGCTAATTGGTTCCAAGTAGTTATTGAATTTGGCGGTAATGAATTCAACCAAACTTTTTCTTTATCATGGAGTGTAAGCAAAGTTTAACTACTTCATCAGGGACATTGGGCATTTTGAAAGTATCACAAACTTCTAAAAAGTTTGCAATGAGTATTTGGATTTTCATTGGATAGACCATAGTATTACACATTATTGCTTATCATTTGAAGTAATGCTGGCTTGATTTCAAACTGATTTGCATCAATTGGTGGTCTAGCAATTCCTTGATCGTTACCATTGATGGTCGGAATGACATAATCCATGAGTTTTGGTTGAGTTTGATCCTCATTTGGTGGTGGGTCTACTTTAACCATCCTTCTTCTTTGTCTCTTATTTTTCCATTTCCTTATCCTACCAAATCATTCTATTTCTTATTCGAAAGACTCCAAACTTTCTCCCGAACTACGCATAGTTGGAATGCACACACTAGAAAGAAAACTCAATGAATATGCAAGAAAAATATGTTAATAGCAATATATAAACATGTAAAACTAAAAATAAATAAATAAATAAATAAATTTATTAGCACACAAATATAATTGCCCGTTCTCCAGCAATTTGATCTCTAGAACGCACTTGCCATCCTCGGCAACGGTGCCAAAAACTTGATCTCAGGGTTTTGACTTTACTAATTTAAAGGGCTTATATTTGGTGATGAAGCCAAAAACCTTGTTCCCCACCTTTCCACAAATAAGATAAAATTTCAAAATACGAATAGGTGTTGTCAATACCGCTTATCAAAATAGAAAAATGGTGACCACTGCAAGTATAAAATTTTGATGTAGTTTTAAAAGATATAAATCCCACAGGGAAGGAACCAGTTCTAAAGACCAACAAGAGTTACAGGGTAAACAAAAATATGGAATTTATATTATAGGGGTTTGGATGATAGACGAATGAATGGATAGATGTATGAACGGACTAGAGAAGATGTAAAATATAGAGATATTCCTACAACAAATTTAACAGAGAAAAACATGCAAAACCATCAAGATTTCGTACACTAGACAACTTCAACAAATAAGGTTCTAGATGCCCTAATATTCAATAATTCACCACAGAGCAACATGAGATGACTTTTCTAAGTCAAGTATAAATGAATTATGACACTTATAAGAACCTGGATAACTATATTACTATACTTAGTATGAGTCGCTCTCACATAGCCATATTTAGCAAGTTACCACTCCAAAAATGTTAGCTCACTAAACAGCGTTACAATCACAGATCTAGTGACTATGCACTATCTTGTTAACCCTGAAATCACTCTTAATGTTAACTCGAAAGCATATAACTTGATTAATATAAATGACACAAAATGAATTACTCGTTATGACACATAGATATATCATAAACTTCGAAATAGAAAGTATAAGTAGAAAACAAAGTAAAGTTGTAAGGTATGAAAGTGAAATCTAAAGTTTATCAAACTGTATCCACTCTTTAATAGGAGTCTCCAATTCCTGCAATTCCTGCATTTACTTTGAATCCAGTCTCGACTCGTACAGAATCTTTGCTAGGATGCTATTCTTTGTGAATCTCGAATAAAAGAATGTTGAAGAACTAAAACTTTTATTGATAAGTGCTTTGCAATTACACTCATACAACAAACGCCCGAATTTGTGTAGAAATATAGTAATCGAAATAGGAATCGAATCACTTATACATTTTTCTCTCTAAGACATTGAACGTAGTGAAATCTAGATATTACACTCTCTATCTATAAACGCACACTATCATTCAATGCCTTCTAATCATGCCATAACCATGCACCACATGTGCCACCATGAAAATGGTGAGTTTTGAAGCCCTATTTATAGAGTGTGAAGGGTTGAGTCTATCCAAACAAAGAGACATGTCCATTAGTGAAGAATTGCATCACTTCAATATGATTGGATGCAAAGATTCATCCTCATCCATAATGGAAAGGCACCTTTTCATGATTAGTTGACTTCCAAAAAATGTCTTTTCGGTTGGTAGTTAATGGCGGTTGATCTTTCTTATCCGGCAGTTGAAAGAAGAGAAGAGTTGATAAAAAACCGTCAAGGTCATAACCTTGAATATATGTCATGACCGTGAATATGTGGTTGCCAACTTTTAGGTGTTGAATGTTAACAAGTCACAACCGCAATATATGTGGCACGATCGTGACATGCCTTTTTCACATGATTCCTCTTTGCGATTTCTACCGACCTTTGACATCTTCGATCCTTTGCCAATTCCTTAAGTTCTACACATCTTTTTGCACCTTTTTCACTCTTTTTCCATAGAATTCTACTTTTGTTCATTTTACTTCCAAGATTTACATAGTTTCTGCATTTGCATAAAAAAACTACATACCACATGAAATCTTTTATATGAAATATAAAATGAAACAAAACCATATCATTTTTTTGTTTGAAAATTTCATGATAATAAGAATAATTATACAATTATCAGATTGTCACAAACACAAAAAAAGATCTCGAAGCCCAGGATTTTTGGGTTGTCTATCTCCATTGGCTCGAATTTGCAATCATATTTTTCCTTAAAGTGTCTTTCTTAGATGGTAACGATGTCACAAAAAAGCTCCTCAACTTCATTTGTGCTGATGAGACTCTAGTTGGATGAGTTGCCGACTAGGTTGAGCTTCTTGATCAAGTTGATAATTATTGTGGGCAATTCATTAGTGGAAATAACACTCACCCTTGGGCTAGCTATAAATGGCTTAGTGATTCTCTGCTCATCAATGAGCCTTTGAATTGCTACCAGAAGTGACACATAATTATTGGTTTGGTGGCAAAACTCTCTATGAAAAGTGTAGAAGGTAGCATGAGTTTAGGGCTATGGTAGTGCATGATGAGTGAGATTTTATAATAGTATGAATTGCGTTAGTTTGGAAATGAAGGAGGAAAGATTTTTAATCAATGGGGATATACCCCAATTAACCCTATGTTCTATCTCAGATGAGGTGGCAATGGTAGAATGATAGTGCATCTTCAATTGAAGCTTTGATTGCTTGTTCAAATGTCGACTTCGAGCAGAATTTATGTGATATCCATCTTTCAAAGAATTGTATGAAAGTTTCCCACTCTTCTTGCTTGCATCGGATAATCTTGGTTGTAGCAAAGAACTTGATAAAACTTTCTTTGACTAAGTATCAATACCACTCTTTTAGTGGAGGTAGATCCACATGCCATCCCCATGCTTCCCCTTTCAAAACCTGCTCGGATTATGTGGTGAATTCCTATAAGGGTACCTCAAATTTGTCTATTGTGTCCTAGAATTTTTCCAAGTACTCTTCCAGATCCTCTTCACCATTGTAGGTTAGGTGAGGTGGGATATAATAGTTAGTGATGTACCATGAATTTGGATTAGTCACGTACTCATGCATCAATACTACTCTTTGTACATCGAAGATCAAGTCATTTCATCTAAAACCAGGGTCGAACTCTTCATTATCTCTCTCGTTTCCCCATCATTACCTAGAAAGATGGTGTTGACAAATGCAAGGAAATTTGGAAGTGGGTTGTTCATGGTTCTTGGCTTGGCAAGCGGATCTTTGATGTACTTCTCCTTTATTAGCTTCTTAATGACATCGAGTAGGGCTTGACATTTGTTTGTGTGATGTCCTACCACTACATGGTACAAAACGTAATGCGCCATATCCTCGACCTTAGGTGGAACCCATGGTTGAAGCACTTTAAGTTGGTTGAGCTCCCTTAGTTTAGCAAAGATAGTGGTCAAAGTGAGCTTCCACAGTGAGATCCATTGCCTATCTTTTTGTGTGGGTTGTACTAAGGCTACTTTTGGTTGGCAGAGGTGTTGGCTAGAGTGGTTGATTTCATTTTATCTAGAGCAAGTGGAGGAGTCACATCTTGCATCTTCTTGTAGTAGGGGTGCAAGCCCATTAGCACACTGCAAGCGGTGCTTGAGGGATGTCTAGCAAGCCCCGTGCTAGCGGGACAAGGCAAGCCATAGGGCTTACCTTGTGAGGTACGCACAGCTTGTTAAAGCAATTTGTGCACAGGGGTTAACCCGTGGAGCCTAGGGCTCTACGCAGTTGGCCCCTATGTGGGATGGGGAAAGCCCCATCTCTCATTGTTAAATGGGGAGCAATTTTTCTTCTCTTCTCCCAATAAAAGGAGTCGCTCCTCCTCCTTTCAAATACACTTTAGTTCATCCTTCTCTTCTAAACTTAACTCCTTCCTTGCCAATTATTTTGAGATACTTGAGGAGTTTCCTCTTTTATTTGTGAGATTATTTTTGAAGGCTTATTCCTATTTTGGAAAAGAGCCTTCACAGTTATTTTTAGGTTGGTTTATGAATGGTCTAGTATCCACTTGTTAAATGACAAGTTCTCCCTCTGAAGGAGGTTTTGGTCGATGGGGTTTGTGTAGACTATTTATAGAGGTCGTCCTATTTTGGAGGCTAGTGCTAAATGTTTTCTATCCAAGTTGTCTAAGGGATCACTCTACTGCAGCAAGGGAAAGACACATAATCAATTGGTAATGCTTTATACTTAGATGCTAGGTTTCTTCAAATAAGTGTTTATAGACCTAATGCATCTATGTAAACTTTCAATTAAGATTATATAAATCATGTCATGCTTAGGTATTCCTTTAGGTTAATTTTAAATTTTGAAATTCCGTCATGTCAGTTCGCATGTTCATTACCTGTATAAATTAACCATCATAAACCTCTAGCCTATGTTACATAGTTGTCACCCGGATAAGCTCTTCTGGGAAATTTGGTACATCCTAGATCCTGTAAGCCTAAACCACGCAAGAGTACAGAGATTCGGGCCAGGAATAGTTACCTACTTCATTGTTATTTGAGTTAGAATTACATATACACCACCACCTTTAAAATATTTCGATATTTATTCTAGTCGTTTTTTGTTTATGTTTAGCGATTTATAACATTTACGCGCATAATGCAATAAATATATAACTGCGATAAATAAACATGTAAAGAAAATAAAGAAAATGAAAGGCTTCTAACTTAAGTGGGAAGGGATAAATAATACATAATTGGGGATTCAAAAATGGTCCTAATACAAATACATTTGATTTTTACAACTTGCAATGCCCAAAGGAAAATATACCTAATATTCGTCTAACCTAAATCTACTTGCATCCATAAATGGTTAGCACAATAATATAACACAACACAAGTAATGGTTAGTATATAATACAAGACTTAGTTAGATATGACATAATTTAAATTAGTTTTTTTATCAAAAGGGTTACGATTTGATCAATTTTTGAAAGTGGAAATTCATTTTTCCAACGAGCTTTCCTCCCAAAAATATTCACTTTAGACTTGATTTCTTACTTCTTTTAATTAATTGAAGACCCCACTTAGTATAAAGTGAGGTTTGATGTCGGGGAATATGTATTCCCATCGTTGGAAGACCCTAAAACGGCATGAAAAATATGAAATCTAAAGCTTCTACATAAAGCCAATGTAAAGCTTTAAATCTTTGAAGATAACAAAGGAAGAATTAGTATTAGATTTGATAATTATAGAAATCAAATAGAAAACTTAGAAACAGATACTCAAACTAATAGTTCATGGGCTGTTAATGAACAAAATATAGACTTAGTAGATATAAAGATAGATCCTATAGTGACTATATTCTATGAGTTATATAATAAAGAATACTTTAAGACTAGAGAAAATTGTAATGCAATTTATAAGTCAATCAATAGAAGAAAGAAAGGACTGGATTAAGAAAGCATATGAAAATAAAAGACCTCACACAATAATAGACATTTTTGAGAAAAGAATATATTTAGAAGAAATTATAAAAGTTTTATAATCAGAAGAAACTGAGATATACAGTAATTATACTAGAAATTTAATGGATACAGAAGAATTGGAAGAATTTCTCAATAATATACCTCAAGAATTAGTAGATGGATGGACCATCAGGTACTAAAATAGAAACGCCACTAGAACCACCTAAAACGTGAAGCTACAAATATAAAATATGCCAAAAGAAATATACCCACGAGACAATATACTGAATACCAAAGTAATAATGAAAGATATAAATCTAGAGGAAATAGATTTCCTATAGGAATATACAAGGAAGAAAGTCTATTGCAATTAGAAAAATATTCACCACAAATTTGGCCAGAAATTATACAGTAGTGGAAAAGTATAACTGTTAAAAATTATTTAGAAAAGAATTTTAATCATACCATAGAACAAATGTATAGTTTCTTGGAACTACATTAGGAAATACTACCAAAAGAGCATGGATGATTTTAAAATCAATTTTCCACAAGAATATACTAGACTTATAAATGTTGGAAATAACCAGTGGAACTTTTGTAATACTATAAGCAATCTTTTAACTGCAACAGACCCTAATATTGGATCAATTATACAACAAAAAGAAGTAGTAAGAAATTTAGAACAGTTAAAACTTAATAGCTAGAAATACATAGTACCATTTTTAAATGACTCTATACATTTTACAGCTAAAAGCCAAAATACATATAATAAAGAATTCATGAAGAAATTACTTCTTAAGCCGCCAGGATCATCAGGTCAAGAAATTCAAGAAGTAGGAAATAAGTTTTTAGAAAGAGAAAGTAATTATACTTTAAACATAAATACATTAGTATACCAAATAATGAAGCATTTAGAAAAGAAATGTACAGAAATAATTATACAAAGATAAATGAAAGATAATTATGGTTTTTGAAATAATATTTATACACCGAAGCAATATGGACAAGAGAACTGTATCTCTAGTAAGAAGAAATCTACAAATAAAAATTATAAACACTATAAAACAGAAAAACCATATGAAAAGATAAGGAAATCATACTATATTAGAAAATCTAAAACTTATGCCAGAAAGCCATTTATAAATCCTAAAAGACATGTTAGAAGGTTTAATGATAAAAGACAATATAAAGATACTATTACATGTTATGCATGTGGAGAGAGAGGTCATTTATCTACCAAATATCCTGATAAACATAATATACATACCAGAGAATCAAGAGTAGTAGAAAATATTAATTTAGACCTAATTGCAATAACTGAAGAAGTTAGTGATACAGAAACTTTATACTCAATTGTAATTGAAATAGAAGAATATACTTATGAAGATAAAAAGGATGATAATGAACCATTGGATTTATTAGATGCCATAGAAAGATATAAGAATATAGAATTTATGGATAGAACCGAATGCATAGAAGATACATGGAATTATAAAAAGGGAAATGATGATAAAGAATGTTATAAATGTCACTTATACACACGTAATAGAATTAAGAGCTCAATGTTATAACTGTTATATAGAAATTTGTAATTACTGTTGGGAAGAAGTTAATAATATAGAATGACGAACATTGGAAACAGAATCTAAAAATACTTATACTTTAAAGATGCAATAAAACAGAGAAATTGGATAGAAAGATTTAGATTAATGGAATAAAGAATTTCTAATTTAGAAGAAAGAATAGGTATACTGGAAGAAGAAAAATTGGAAATAGTAATACAGGAAAATAGCTAGGGACATATTATTGACCTATTAGAAATTGACATAAATGATGAAATTTTATTATACATATATGAAAAAAGGTTTAATTACCATAGAACTAATAGACAGCCTTACGAAACACCCTATACCAGTTATACTATTGAAATAACATGTAAAATACAAGATTTAATTATAAAAGGGTTAGCATTAATAGACTCTGGATGTTTAACATCTAAAATAGGTGATAAATTAATTTCTTCAAATTATAAACATAATTTAGATAGACCTACTATTGGAAGACAAATGGATGGAAGTATAACTATATGTTCACAAGATATACTAGAAATTATTATAGAAATGATAGACATAAATAAGGATAAATTAGTTACTTCTATAACTAATATTCCTATTAGAAACTTATACCAGTTGGGATACTTAGCTATTTTAGGATTAGACTATCTTATACATGGCAATAGAATGGCAAGAATAACTAAAGACTACATCAGTTTTAGTTTCAATACTTTTTCTATACCAATTGCCACTAAAACTTTTTCTCAAGGGAATGAGAGGTAACTAGAGAAACAAAAGCAGAAACAAATACAAATAGACTATTTAGAAAATGCAAACTGTCATATAATAGAATCAGATTATATTTATTCAAATCAATTAAATAATATAATCTTAGATGATGATATTTTACAATATCAATCTAGGCTTGAAAAATTAGAAATGATAGGAAAAAAATCCTCAAAAACACTAGAATAGAAATCCAACAAAATATAAATTAGAAATTATAAATCTTGATATAACCATAAGAGCAAAAGCAATACCTGCTAATAATCAAGAATTAGAATGATATAAAGAAGCTTTAGAAGAACTTATAAAAAATAATTTTATTAGACGATCAGAATTAATTTATAGATCACCTAGTTTCTTCGTTAATAATAATGTAGAAAAGAAACGAGGAAAACCTAGAATGGTAATAAACTATAAATAGCTAAATGATAATACTGAAGACAATGGCTATGATATACCAAACAAAGAAATGATTATAAATAAAATACAAGGATCAAAATTTATGAGTAAATTTGATCTAAAATCGGGATACTATCAAATAAGAATGCATAAAGACTCAATAGAATGGACTGCATTTATTTGTCCAAATCCCATAGGACATTGGGAATGGTTAGTAATGCCATTAGGACTTAAGAATGCACCTGCGATTTTTCAAAAAAGAACGTATAGAATTTTTGAGAATTATTCAGAATTTACTGCAGTATATATAGATGATATACTTGCTTTTAGTAAGACTGCTAAAGATCATAATAGACATCTTAGACAAGTTTTTAAGAAATTTGAAGAGAACGGCCTAATAATATCAAAGAAAAAGATAGAATTGGGAAAAACTAAGATAAATTTCTTAGGAGTTATAATTGGAGACAGATAGATAGAAATACAGCAGCATAAAACTAATAAAATTTTAGAATTCCCAGAGACTATAAAAGAAAAGAAGCAATTACAACAGATATTAGGATTGTTAAATTATGCTAGACCTTTTATAAAAGACTTATCCAAATTCTTAAAACCATTATACCTAAAAATAGGTAAAGAAGTATTTGAGAAATTAAATTATAAAGATTATGAAATAATTAGAAGTATAAAAGAAAAGGTAAAAAATTTACCTTTGTTAGAAATTCCTTTAGACACTGATTATTTAATAATAGAAACTGATGGATCTGCATTAGGATGGGGAGCTGTTATAATCAGTAAACCACATAAGACTTCAAATAAATCAGAAGAAAGAATTTGTAGATACACTAGTGGATCCTTTAAAGAAAGAGGAGAAATTAGTACTATAGACTCAGAACTACTAGCTATTTACTATGCATTAGAATCATTTGAATTTTTTTATAATTGGTAAGATAGAATTCACTATTAAAACTGATTGTATTGCCATTTTTAAATACTATAACAACTTAAAGAAAAAAAGAAGAGATCATCATATAAAAGATGGCATAAATTAACTTCACTCTTATTACAGAAAGGTTATAAGCCACAATTAGAACATATACAGGGTGAAAATAATAAAATTACTGATATATTATCTAGACTCTTACAATTTTCTGATAATACAAGAAATACCAAACAGAACGAGAAAGAATAAGTAAGAAGATGAGACCTTCTATCAACAAAGACAAAAGGAAAATAACAAGGTATCATGGAAATACTTCAGTAAGACCTACCTTGGAAGCCTTAATAAATACCTTAGAGACTCGACAGATTGTTCAAGTTATAAATAGAAACCAGCATAAACCAAAGGCACTAATATTCTCAGATAGACTCTATTTTGCAGACTATGGACACACTTCATGGGCATTTAATTACCCCATAGGAACTATACTAAATGATACAGAGAGAATACTATTAGACAATCTGTGGGTAGCAGTGAAAAGGAAAGATGATAAGCATGCTATTGCAGCTATAAATGGGTTTAGCGTATACTTTACCCAAAGATATACCAATGACATTGCTTATGTTATATACAATGGTCCTCAACCAGGGATCTATAAGACTTGGGAATAAGTTATACAAGTTACAACTCATAAAGACCCAAAATACAAGAAATACATGTCAGTTAAAGAAGCATATACTGAGGCTAAGAAATACTTGACCACTTTTTATGCTAGCCCAGAAATAATAAAATAGACTACTAATGAGAATGATATACTAACTATGTGAATGGAAATACCGAAAGATATACCAAAAGAAATAATAAATATGAAAAAGAAAATACATGAATTACAAGGACATATAATTGAAAAGGAATAAGAAGAGAATCTTATAAGAAAGAAAATACAAGATTTAGAAACTAAATTATAACACTGTAAAAATAATACATCATATGTAGGAGTAATAAGTGATAAGGAAAAAACAAAAGAAGACTTGATTTTAGAAAGGTTAGAAATGATTTATGATAACACAGAGACTACTAAAGACCTAGTCATGGAAATAGATAATACTACAAAATAAGTGGAAAAAATCGAATATGATTTAGCAAGTGAGCTTGAGATTATAGACTCTACACCATCTGAAGGATGGGCTGACTGGTTCAATAAGATATTTGAACTTCCAAATCAATTGAATTTAAGACTACAAAGGCCCACGATAAATTTTGATACTAAACAAAATATGGACTTTAAAGAAGCCCAAAGAGTATTTACACCGTGAGCATCTAGAAAAGCCTAAGAAGAGAAGTCCACAACATCCAAAGGGAATATACCGTTATAGAAAAGGACAGCTGAAAAGAACTCTAGAAGAAAGATAGATGGAAGAGGATAGGACATTCTAGCAAAAAGATAATAAATGAAGATAAGATAGAAATCAGATAGTGCAGTAGGAATATGTCCCCACCACTATTAGAATAATCAATATTACATGAGAAGTAAGAAAGAAAATGCAATATAGCAAAGAAAAGGAGATGTAATTAGCATTGTCTTCTGCATTTAGGTAGAAACAATCTAATAGACTAAGTATTTCTAGTTTTTAATTTTTTATATTTTAAGCTTTTGTATAATTTTCTTATGTTTTAAGTTTGTAATAATAATTTTAATAAAGTTATATCAAGTTTTGTCGGAGTAAGTTTTATTAATTTAAGCTTGCTAATGGTTATCCATAAATAAACATTGAGAAAATTCTTAAAGTTAACTTTTATTTCAAAATTAAACAACAGGCCTTGGAAAATAGGGTATTGAAGGAGTAAGTCCTGACTTAAGTACTAGTTGGATGAGTTTAACTAGAATGAGAAGGAAACTTTAAAAATTTTATTAAAGTTTATTGGAAGTTTATTGGGAAGATGAAAGCTGATTTTAATGAACTTGAAAAGGCAAAATTATATTTTTTTTTAAAAAAAAAGAGGATTTTTTACAAGGGAAAACAAGAGTTTAGATTTTAAACCCCTACCAAAAAACCTATTAAGGTTATCTTCAAATTTAGAAGTTCTTTACTCAAACAGTTGGAAAAATCTTATAGCTCATCCCAAGCTATTCATAGTCCTATGTGAGTATTTCTAGGTTGGGTGTTTCTGATGAGTTTTTCTTAAAAAATTCAAATTATAAAGTTTATGTTAATTAAGATTACTAAAATATATTTTTTTAGGAATTGGTAAGATAAGAATTAAGTAAGACTTTAGTTAAACTATTTTATAATTATTAGCCAAATTCTTAGACAAAGGCATATCATCAGACTAAGTGGAAGACAAAGAAATAAGGTGAGAAAATGACGTTCAAGCACTAATAAATGCTGAGTCATAAAAACACCAAGGCTAATAATTATAACAGACGTAAGCAAAGTCATCTTAGACAAAATAATACAGATACTTTCAAAGATCTAGTAAGAAAGAATTAACCAGTATACTCCATTCCTTTCAGTTATAAATAAAGATTTGAGTTTTGCTAAACATTTACACCAAATTTTCAAAAGCAATCTAAAACACTCTCGAGTTAGCAGAATCCAATCCTGAAAAATTGATAAACAAAAGCTAAAAAGATTCATTAAACAAAGTCCATGACTACTTCATAGCATGAAAGTGCTAGGACATAGTGGAAGCTGTGTGGTGTGGAACTGCATACACGTGTTACTATGAATAGTTTAAATATCCCTAGTCATATTTTTATTGAGACTGGTGCATCAATGAAGCGGATAGAATAGAATGTGTAGGCTTACTCATTGGATTAGATATAAGCAGTCAATCTCACAAGCTGATGGTGGTACCTTGAGTTAACACATGAATGTATTCGGGTAATACATTGGAGACCGCTATAAGATAGACACTCGTAAATAACTATATCCATGTGTTGGTTTCATATCTTCTTATTGTAGCAGTACAAGTATCCTCAGACCTAAGATACTGGTTACCTTATGTAGGATTTGGACCAAATAATAATTAAAAGGGATTAAAGGAGAATTTTGGGAAAAATTGCACGAAGCGTAGCAAGGGATTTTCCCATTGCAAGTGTGCCCCTCGAACAAGAGTGGTTCATGGGTGGGGCCTGCGCTGGTGCCTCATAAGCAAAAATTGCTTGTAGGCCATTAGCGTGCATTGGCACTACGCCAGCGCGTGCTAGCGGGTAACAGGCCCGCAATCATTACCTTGACAGCACTTGCACGGGCCTGCTCCATAAGCTCGCTAGTAACCCGCAAGTTGTGCTTGCAGGATAGACGATAAAGCCTAGCTTGTCTGATAAGGAAAACCCATAAGGGCTTGCCTTGCAGGGCTACAACACAGCCTACATATGCGGGCTATACACGGGTTAACTTGCAGATCCTAGGGATCCGCATGGATGATCCGCATGTGTGATATGGTTTTCCCTATCCCACATTGGAAAAAATGGGAGCTTTTAGCTCCCCTTCTCCCTATATATAGCTGCCCCATTCACCTTTTCTAAAGTACTTCAGCTAAGCCTTCCTTTTGAGCTCAACATCTTTTCTTCATGAGATTTTGCGACATCCTCCACGAGTTTCTTCAACATCACAAAAACTCTTTTGAAGGCTTATTCAATTTTGAAGAAAGCCTTCTTAGTAATATTTTAAGGTTGGTATTCAAGCGGTTTAGTAGCTACTATCTACCAATGAGTTCTTCCTCAAGGGAAGGTTTTGGCCGAAGAAGATCCGTGTCGATCAATCGTAGAGGTTATCCTAGATTAGAAGCTAGTTCTAATTAAGTTCTACCGAATTGCTCTAAGGGAACGCCGCACCAAAAGAAGGCACGCTTAGGAGATCCTTTAGGGTTAATTTTAAGTACTGAAATTCTACATTGTAAGTTTTCATGTTCAATTACTACCTTAATTAACCAGCAGTGATATCAGAGCCTGCCTTATGCTATGCATGATTGATGATAATATTTAAAATTGATATAATCTATGAATTGATTAAAGTATGTTATGCATGACTTAGGTTTCAATTCCGATTATAGAAAATGATGTGATAATTATATTAAGGTTTTGCTCAAATAAAAAATGTTTTATCACACGTGTTGTTAGTTAATCGAGAGAGTAATTGAACATGCAAACTTGCAAGGTAGAATTTTAAAAATAAAAATTAACCTAAAAGATATCCTAAGCATGCCATGATTGATATAATCTAAGTTGAAGTGTTCCATAGATGCTATTAGGTTTATAATACTTATTAAAAGAAACCTATTATCTAAGTTAAGAGCATTACCAGTTGATGCGTGCCTTTCCATTGGTGTGGTGTTCCCTTAAAGCAATTCGGTAGAACTTTGTTAGCAATAGATTCCAATCTAGGAGAACTTCTACAATTAATCCACATGGATCTTCACTGACCAAAACCTCCATTGAGGAAGAACCCATTGGTAGACAGCAGCTTCTAGACAGCTCGAAGTCCAATCTGGAAAAATTAACTAAGAAGGCTCACTTTAAAAGAAAGAACCTTATAAAGAATTCTTGCAATGTTGGAGAAACTCGTAGAGGATCTCGCAAAAAGACTCGTGAAGAAAAGATGTCGAACTTAGAAAAAGATTGAGTTGAACTTGATTGAAAGGAGGAGAAGGGACCACATTTACCAATGTGGGATGGGGAAAATCCCCATCCCACAACCAGGTCTGCGTGTACAGCTCCAGTTCCACACGGGCTGATCCACACATAGATCGCTTATGCAGGATGTGTGGTAGCTTGCAAGGTAAGCCCTAATGGACTTACCTTAACCAGCAAGCTAAGCTTGTGGGCCTGCTACCCGCTAGCGTGCATTGGCCTAGTGCTAGTGCATGCTAGTGGCTCGAGAGCAAATTTTTCTCGTAGGGCATGTACGCAGACCCCACCCATGAACAACCCGTGTTCTAGGGCCAATCACAATGGGAAAAATCCCTTGCACCACTTCGTGCAGTTTTTTCCCAAATTTCTCCTTTAATCATTTTTATTAATATTGTCTAACCAATTAACAATTCATCTGATGATTTCGACATCCTCAATATTCTCGGCATAGACCCAGTCTACAGGTTCTTTACTTAGTCTTGTAAAGACCCAAAGTGTGTGACCTCATAGGATCCCAAAGTATAGAGCCATCAGAGGTTAAAATAAACTTGGCTTCCCATCCAGGAACCTTTAGGCTTATTATTCTAGATCGATATGGAAACTAATAATTCTAGACAATCAAATGGGCTTTCTAGCAAAGGCGTATGATCCCTCGATACTTGGAACTTCACGTGCCTGTAACTTGATCCAATTTTGAAATAACCAATATAATACACTCCTTCCATCAGTTTAAGTACCATTTAGTTTATTGAGCTCAGATTAAGTGTTAGCTCATGTAATAGCCGTAGATATCCTAGAATTAGACTTGT
The DNA here is from genome assembly GCA_949673415.1 of Euphorbia schlechtendalii. Taxonomy (NCBI): domain Eukaryota; kingdom Viridiplantae; phylum Streptophyta; class Magnoliopsida; order Malpighiales; family Euphorbiaceae; genus Euphorbia; species Euphorbia schlechtendalii. The sequence continues at coordinate 2,306 of CATIWQ010420304.1, read as the reverse complement.
TGACGAAGAACACCACTCGCCATAATGTATGAAGATTAACGAGAAACCCATTCTATCAATCTTATACTCTGATTAGAGATTTATAAATATGTCTCTTCATTAAGGGGCCCTAAGGTACTAGAATAAAGTTAGTAATTGAACATGCAATGTTGTAAGGTGGAATTTCAAAACTTAAAGTTAACCTAAAGGATCTCCTAAGTATGACATGATTGATTTAATCTAAGTTGAAACATTCCATAGATGCTAATAGGTTTATAAAACTTATAAAAGAAACCCTAGTATTTAAGTTTAGAATATTACCAGTTGATGCATACTTCTCTCTCTCTTTTGGATGTGGTATCTCCTTAGAGCAATTAGACAAAACTCTGTTGGCACTAGCTTCCAAACTAGGATAGCCTCTGTGATTAATCCACACAGATCTTCGCTGACCAAAACCTCAGTGGAGGTAGAACACGTTGGTAGATTTTAACTGCTAGACCGCTCGAAGACCAACCCAAAAATATTAACTAGAAGGCTCACTTCAAAATAGAAAGAGCCTTCTAAAGAATTCTTCGTCACTCTGAGAATCTCATGGAGGATCTAGCAAAAACTTGTGAAGAAAAGATGTCAAACTTAGAGAGAAAGGCTGAGAAGAAGTGATTTGAAAAGGGGAATGGGAACCATTAATTATATTGGGAGGGGAGTCCAAAACTCCCTTCAATTAGCAATGTGGGATGGGATAAGTCCCATCCCACTCGTGGGTCGATTCGCTAAGCTTCGGCTATGCATAGGTCAACCCAGGCACATAGCCTACTTCTGTGGGCTGTCAGGATGTACGTTGGCTTGCAAGGTAAGCCCTAATGCAAACCAAGCTTGAGAGGTATCCCCGAGCTCTGCCTACGGGTGTGTAGGCCCGCACAAGCGCTGCCAAAGATAGCGCTTGCGAGGCTTACTGCTCACTAGCGCTTGCGGACCTAGCTCACTTGCTAGCAGCTTGCTAACTTTTAAACTTGAGGGGCAGCCGCGCAGGCCCCACTTCGAACAACCCGTGTTCATTTAGGCCCACTCATAAAGGGAAAAATCCCTTTCTTTGGTCGGTGTAATTTTCCCAATTTTCTCCTTTAATCCCTTTTAATTATTAATTTGGTCAAACCAATTAATAATTCATCTAATGATTTCAATCTTCAATATTCTCCACATAGACCTTGTCTATAGGTTCTTTACTTAGTCCAATAAAGACCCAAAGTTTGTGACCTCATAGGATCCCGAAGTATTGAGCTGCTAGAGGTTAACCTAAACTTTACTTCCCATGCGGGAATATTTAGGCTTAGTGTTCCAGACTGATATGGAACCCGATAACTCTAGAAGATCAAATAGGCTTTCTAGCAAAGGCATATGAATCCCCTGATATGCGGAATGTCACGTGCCTGTAACTTGATTTATTGTTAATCAATATAGTCATTGAACATCCATAGACTACAAGGCGGAAATCAAAAACATAAAATTAACTTGAGGATCTCCTAAGCATGCCATGGTTGTTATAATCTAGGTTAAAATGTTCCATAGATGCTTTTAGGTTTATAAAACATATAAAGAAACCTAGCATCTATAGATTAAAGCATTACCAATTGATGCATGCTTGATCTCTCTTTTGGTAGCGGCGTTCCCTTTGAGCAATTCCGATAGCAAAAGCTTCCAAACTAGGATAGCCTCTTTGACTTAATCCACACGGATCTTCACCGATGAAAACCTCGAAGAGGTAAGACCCGTCGAATAATAGCAAATGCTAGACTACTTCTAAATTAGCCCGAAATTCGGAAACAGAAAACTCACTTAAACTTTAAGACTTCTAAAAGAACTCTTCAATCTGTTTGGAGAAACTCATGGAGGCTCTCACACAACAAAAGAAGAGGAGAGTAGAAATCAGAGAGAAAACAAGCTTAAAGCTTTTTGGTGTGTGTAAATAATGAGAGGCTAGAAGCCAATTTATAGGGAAAAAAGGGGAAGTGTTAGACTCCACTTCTAACATTGCATGGGATAGGATCTTATCCCATTCAGGCGGGTCAGCCGTGCGGGTAGGGTAACCTGTGGGTTTCATGAGGGAAGCCTTAGCGGGCTTCCCTCGTTGGCCGTAAGCATAGGCTTACCAACATGTGATAATCACTATAGTCATTGATAAGTGTATAATTACACTTATTATCATAACATTTTCAATCATTAAACATTATAGTTTAAGTCATTTTATACTTCATATAAAAGATTTCACGTGGTATGTAGTTATTTTTTATGCAAATGCAGGTACTAGGTAAATCTTGGAAGTAAAATGA
>CATIWQ010420267.1:0-57859 GCA_949673415.1 Euphorbia schlechtendalii | reverse complement strand
TATATATATATTAGATCTATGTTCAACCATTTTCTCTATTTTTCATTCATCAAACCTACATTTTGCAGTATTTACGATGTTTTTTTTCCAATCAACTTTCTCATTTTCCATTTCCCAAATTAAATTTACTTTAAAATAATGATATTTTTTTATTAAACTAACAAAAAAAAAAAATAAAACTAAAACTAAAAGTAATAAAAAAACAAAAAGTAATGTTGATTTATTCAATTTCTCAGAAAATATAATTATTTTATTCAATTTCTCAAAATATAGGGAATAGATCATGGTTTGACTTGATCATTTCTCATATTCTTTCCTTATTTTGGAGAATTCTCAAAAATAAAAAACCATTAAACTTGCCGTTATGTGTTATGACCTATACCAAAAGCATTTATGTTATGTAGACAAGATGGCAACTTAAAGGTCTTGATAACGTGCTCGAACCATCTCACTTTTCGCTGGGTGTAAAAGGAGCGTTGTACGCCGATAGGCTAATAAGAGCAAGAACGCGGCTTAAAGGCCAGCTAGAGATGAATATAAGCTTCGTTCTTCCTCCTGTTCTCGCCTTGATTCCTGAAGATGTTCGCAAGAACGTTGCAGAGACGGTTAGAGATTATTATCAACCGACGCTTTTTTTGAAATTTTTAATTTGGTCCTTTTCTTTCCTTGTTTTGTTATGACAAATCCGTGCTGGGCATTGTTGCATTGAGAACAGGTGTTGACAGGACTAGTGCAGAACATGAAACATAAAGTCAACGGGAGCTTGCTTGCAGATTACAGTGACTTCAAAAGGGAGAGGCTTCGCAAGAATTTGGTCTGAATTAGAAAGTTCAATCTATGTTTTATTTGCAAGATCTAACATCAAATCGTTCAATTGTTTTAACCCAAGATTGTAAACACTTCATATAAAATTGGACATGAAACAGAACTGCTGGATTCTTTTTTCCTCTTGAAGCTTGTTGGGGCAAGAGGAAAGTGTATAAAGTCAACTTCCTATTATTTTTTAATTATTTGCTGATATATGTTCCTAAGAATGTTGTTTTTTTAGTGTAAAAATGAATGAGTTCCATTGTTTCTGATATGTCAGTTTTGAATATAAAAATGCAAAATTGTGATTCTCTACATAGTGAGTGGACAAACAAATAAAAAGGGAATAATTGTTTAATCGGGAAAATGTTTGGAAATGCGGGGGATCGAACCCCGAGAGCCGTGACTCTCGCATGCAAAGCAAGCGCTCTACCATTTGAGCTACATCCCCATTTTATATTTAATTGTATAAATTATTTATATAAACAAGGTTTCTTTATCATGTCAATTATAAGTCACAACCGTTCACATATATAATATTCCATCCAAATTCCAAACAGAAAGAATCAAAGAATTTTGTGTACTGTTGGGGTGGCACATGAGGTAATGAAGATACCATAAAAACTTAATTTAATGCTAGTAGGAGTCTGCTATAAGATAATAAAGTTTCATAATGCATACTGATACTATAATATAACAGCCAGCTTACCATATCCAAATTAGCATACTTGAATAATTAAACAAAATATCAATAAATTCTTTGTTCAATTCAACATTTCTCACAATTATTTGTGGAGTAAAGCTTACCAATAATCAGAACAAGAACATGACCCCTGCTTGAAGCAATGAAAACGATGTCGATCTCTCACAACAATTTCCCTCTTATAAACACCAGAGGCAATTTTAATAGCAACATGGCAATCCCCACATATTCTCAGATTCTTGAATATATACAGAGCTGATTCAGGTTTTGTGCTTATCAGCCCAAAACAGACTGCCAGCTTCTCACTGTGATAAAACAACGCCCTTTCCTTCTCCTCCATTTCCCACATGTCGCCTGATAAAACTTGACCACTAGTATCAGGCACATAGCCGGCCGATCTTAATCTCCGAATCATATCATCCAGCATCAAGTAAATCTCCCTGGCTCGGGGATGTAACAGATCCCCTGAACTAAACACATGGATTTCGCCATCGAAGTGAATAGAACTCGTTCCTGGCACCTTTTTTATGCCATTTCTCTTCATGACTTGTCGAAAGGACTTGGCTTTATCTTGATTTCCTGCTAAAGCGTACATGTTGGAAAGCAATACGTGATATCCAGCATTGTGTGGGTCGATTTGAATCAAACCGTGTAGAATTTGCTCGCCAAGCTTTAACTTTCCATGGACACTGCAGGAACCCAAAAGGGAGCCTAGAACAACTTCGTTGGGTGGCATTGGCATCTTCTTTATTAGAAACCCGGCTTCTTCTAACTGACCGGCACGGCCTAGAAGGTCCACCATACAAGCATAGTGTTCGAGTTTAGGTGTCAATTTATACTCAGATTCGAGTTTGTTAAAAAAGGACCAACCTTTATCTACTAAACCAGAGTGGCTACAAGCACTTAGTATAGCCATGAAGGTCAAATCATCAGGCTTTGCTTCTTGAATCATCTTTGGAAATATATCGAGCACAGTTTTACCCTTTCCGTGCATTGCCAAACCAGCTAGAATTGCATTCCAAGCCACCACGTTTCTTTCTGGCAGGTAATTGAATAACTTGAATGCCATGTTAATCCTACCGCATTTTGCATACATGTCAATCAAAGCTGTGCCTACCATTATGTCCATTTCGTTTCCCATTGTCTTTAAAGCATGAACATGAACCCATTTCCCAAACATTACATCTCCACATTGAGTGCAGGCTGATAAAATTGAACAAAGTGTAACATAATTTAACCCTAACCTTGAACCGAAAACCATTTGAGATAAAAGGACAAAACCCTCTTTACAGAATCCACTTCCCACATAACCAGAAATCATAATAGTCCAGCTAACCTCATTTCTCAGCGGCATTTGATCAAACACTAACCTTCCATTCTCAACTCCTTCCCAATTCACCACTCCCTCCAATAGTATGCTCCATGACACAATACTGTGATCATCCATCTCAGAAAACACTCTTCTTGCATCACTTATCAATCCGCATTTCACATACACATTCATCAACGCATTACAAGTCTTAACACTGAATCCTAGACCCGTTTTCACCAGCCATGAATGCGCTTGCCTTCCCATGTCAAAATCCCTCACCCTGGCACACAGGCTGAAAAAACAAGTTAATGCTACATGATCAAGGACGACTCCTTCGGAGCACATCTGTCTAAACAAAGAAAACGCGGCTTCAGGGCTGACGCTGTTCTTAGATAGGCAGGAAACGACGGAGGTCCAGTCTGCAGCGTCTTTTTGTGAGTGGGGAATTTGGTCGAACAGGTGGAGTGCATTGGATAGAATGCCACACTGAACATACATGTGAAGGAGGACATTGGGGAGAAAGGTATTGGTGAAGGTAGCAAGGCCAGTGGTGAGGATAACGGCGTGAAGTTTCTTGCCTGTTAAGAGATAGGACCGGCGAGCGCATAATCGGAGAAGAAAACGGATATGACGAGGTTGTAATGGGAAGATGGAACATTTCATAGCACTTCACTCAATTCTAATGAATTTATTCCTATGCATTGGATTTAATTAACATTTTGCGGCCAAGATATTTACTGTACCAAGCTCAGGTGTTCTAGTAAATCTAGAAACAGCTTGCCCAATGACAACTGCTTTCTATGGAAAAGGAATTTGTACTTAAATATCTGAAATTTACGACAAATTTAGAGAATCATTATTTGCTTTCTCTATATTGAGATTTTCAGTATAGAGATTTGAGCAGATATTTTTTTTTGTGGTAAGATTTGAGCAGATATTATTTGAGGGAGATATTGGAAAATTTGTTTAATAAGCCCTTGTTTAAAATATATGCCCAACAAATTTATAAGGTCCCAACGATTATCCAAAAATTACCAAGTAAATGAATTGATTAACAGCTGCTATTTGTTGCTAAAAATATCACCATATTCCCAATTTCACAACTTCCAGTTGCAAAATTGGGAGCTTGCGTGGTATTTGCAAGCGGGATATAATGCATTCTCACAAAAATAATGTCATTTTGATATTATGTGAGCAATTCCTGATCTGAAAATGAACTTCAAAAACAATAATGCGAGACATTTCAACAGAGAGAGAAGGCCATGTACATTTTTTAGGAAAGGGAAGTCCAATATCAACTCCAATAAAGGCTATAATTGCGAACTCCAATAACACTCAGGAGCAGAGCAGCAAACATGAGCCTCGGCTTTATTTGAGTTTGACGTACAAGATGAGGCAAATCGCAACCACAAGGACTGCTATAACAGCAGCAACAATCCACTTGTTCCTGCTCATCCTCCTTGCCATGTTACTCAACACTTTCTTGCTCTTTCCAATGTTGTCATCCACTCCATGAAGCTGTCAGACATCAAACCCATTAGTTTGCACTACAAATTGTCTAAGAGTCAAATCTATGTATTTGAGGGTGAAATTTGACCAAAATTAGAAACAACAATCATATGATGGTGATTAGTGTGTCCAGTAACACTGGTTTCCCCTCTAAAAAGTGCAAGCTAAATCTAGCAATAGATGTCATTTTACAACTAAACCGATCCATTAATTCAGGAGCGCCTCTTGAATCAAAATTCCAATTCTATCAATTTGGTTCAAGTACAAGACTTCAGTATTGATAACAGTTCTACCTGGTTCTGAACACCAAAGATCAACAATAATTATTAACTAGTTAAATCAAGATTATAATAAAAAATTATGGTTTTCTATGTTGAACAGAAACATTTCACATATATGCTTAATTTCAAGAAGTCTACAGCTTATTTAGCATTTTGGTCCAACTTAACCCTGATAATGAGATGAAGCACCAAGGGAAAAAAGTTGGGAATCTTCTTGAAATTGTAGTTGATATTTTACCAAATTACAAAATTTTCATGTCAAAATTTTGATTAAATTGGTATCGTAATATTCTTATATGCTAAATTGTAATGAATGTTGAAATCTCATACCAAAAAAGATTAATAGCTAGTGAATACATCGGAGAAAATACTATTAGTTAATGATTTGGTTCCATCAATAAGTCAAACAGTAATACTGTCTATAGGTGTTAAATGAAAATAGATTGCAAAATCCAGAAATACAAAAAAGCAATACCGTGCTATGGGCATGTAAGAGAGATTGTCTCTGTTGATGCAAATCTTGAAGAATTGAGACACCGAGATCTTCAGTTTCCAGCATAGTTCTTCTACTGTCTTTAATTCTATCACTGGACTGGTTTAATCGCTCTGTAGACATCATTAATCTCGATCTTTGATCAGCCGAGGCCTATTTAAGCAAAACATAATCAAGAAAGGATAAATTATAAATAACTGCAATTATTAAGCAGCATTTGATGAGATCAAAAGCTGCAAGTAGCATAAAAGTATTATATGCAACATGAAGACACAAGAGTATGGCTTAACAGAACAATCATATGAATGATATAATAACGATGGGAAGGATCGAGGATGTATAAGCTTTGCAAAAACAAATGAGATCAATATGAAATTGACTAAATGATACGGGGAGGAATGTGCAAAATGATCTTGTATCATCAAAGAAGTTCTAATATATTGGAAAAACTCAGGAAACTTGTATTTATTACAGTACGGTAACGAACAACAGAACAATTATAATTAAAAGATTACACAAGAAATTAGATACTAAAAATAAAAAGTCAAGTGTGCCCAAGACTGAAGTAGAAGCATTCGAAAATAAATTAAGCTTTACAGTAATAGCTTGGAGCACGTAAGACAAGATCATGGTCAATATATGAATTGGTGTGCAGGATAGAATTACTTAAAGAAATTATATAGAACTAAACATACCGTTAAAGTATCAGCCATCCCTGATTCCAATAGGTCATCACGAGCAGCTAGATTTCGGTTACCAGATGCAATTCTTTTAACATCGCTTTTCAGATTGTTTAAATCTGACTTGTATTCTCTCAACTTAGCTAGTAGGACAGCCTTGACATTGGGCTGTAAGCTTCTTGCTTCAAGGTCCATTTTGCGGATCTATATAATTTTGACTATGCATCAGTGACAAAGCATTAAGACAGAAGGAAGAAGAAAAAAGAAATTTCTCTGATAAAATTATGTTCAGTAAAATACCAGGGATTCCGCATCCTCTAATCCAGCTTTAACTTCAGACAGCTTTTGCTTCTTTTGCTCTACAGGATGACCAGTAAATAAGCACATTGAACAAAAATACATCCAAAACTAATGTTTGAATGAAAGAAAATATTAGTATGCATACGATTAATGATTGTATATCTGAAAAGCAAAGTTTGACACTTGTGGTGAAATGCAACAACAGAATCCAAATGGTTTTCAAAAAAACAACAGAATCCAAATCGAAAAGTTCACTTATACATTGGATTGAAGCTAAAACCCCATACACAAAATGCTGTATACTTTTCCAAAAATTGACCCAAGTGTACAAAACCAAGCAAGCAATATTTATCCGATCCAAGCAATACTTTCCTAATATTTTAAATGTATATCATATCGTCGCTGATCTACCACAATCGATTATAAAAGAGCAATTACATCGGATAGCATTTTTAACCGTCACAAACGAAAAAGGGACGATTGGACTTGGAATTAAGAAGCTAAATACTATAAATTCATTATAATAAAACGATTAGCGGCAAAGGAAGAGGCCAGAAACTAAATAACAATTAAATGGAACTTTTTTCAGTTTCTAAATAAAAATTTACCTCCATCAAGAGCACCAGCCGCAGTGCACTTCCTCGAAAGGTTCGCCGAGAGCTCGCAGTATTGTCGCTCATATCTTTCAAAAACTTCACTCATCCTCGTAAATTTTCAGCCAAAAATGTCGATCTGTAAAAAGTATATCCAGAACTCGTTAACTTTACCCTAAGATCGGTCAATAAACTAGAAGAATCAGAAGCACCCGCAGGCTCCTGGTATAATCGGAGAAGATGGTGGCGGAGATGCAGTGGGATCGGAGAAGAAGGGGTGGTGATAGGCCGTGTAGGATTCCAAAGAGCAGACGGTGGGTATTCGGTGTGGCGTTAATATTAACGGTTGTTTGAAACATTATGTTTTCAATTAACGACATTTGTGTCACGTGCTATCAAATGTGAAGAGCACGTAATTATCATGAAAGTTTCAACTTGACACATTTGATCAACTATCCACTTGAATCTGAAAACCCTCCTCACTTGATAAAAATGTAATAGCAAATCGCTTCAATTTGATAAAAGTAAACATGGGAGCTGTTTTATACCGACATTTGTAGGTGTCGAGTTAATCGTGCACAACGCGTGCATTGACATATAATTTACAATTTTAAAGAGCATGTGCAATGTTGATTTGCTTTGCAACTATAAAAAGTTAACTCAAGGCAGCTCCCAAATACACTTTTGCCAAGTTGAGGCAGCTTAAGATTACAGTTTGCTAAGTTAAGATGATTTTCGAATCCCATTGGATACACCTGTTGCGAGGATGAACAGTCTCAATTATGACTCGAACAAGAATATCAATAAATATACTTGTAAATATTACCACAAGTATATTCACTATATGACTGAATTAAGTCCTTTGGATGTTATGGAAATGTTGGGTCGTGCAGGATGACCTCAGGATGATTCAATTGGGGAAGGAATTATCATCACAGGCCATAGTGAAGTTCAATACTATTTATCTTTAATGAATAAACAACTTCCTATTGAAAGTCAGTTCATATCCAAACTGGCTGATCAGTTGAATGCAGAAAATGTTCTTGGAATTGTTCAAAATGGTATAGAAGCCTTTAATTGGCTTAGCTATACTTGTATGTTCGAATGCTGAGAAATCCAACACTATATGGCTTAGCGCCAGATGTTATTTCTAGAGACATAACCTTGGAGGAGTGGAGAGGAGATTTGGTAAGTGATGACCTCTGTAAGTTCTTTTCTAGCCTTTTATTGCTCTTTGGTTCAAGTCTTTCCCGATGAATGCTATTTTTTCTTTGTGAACGGTTGCTTATTTTTTCCTTTACATGTTTTTGGATAGTAGGAGTTGAATTAATTATCTCAGGTCTTGGAATTTTGGTTCTAAATGAGGCAAATTGTTTTTTCAATAGGTATCTAATTGTTCTTAGCCTTTAAATGAATGTGATTATGTTTTGTTTATGTGTCTTATACAGGTTAGTTGCATGAATGAATAAGATGCATAGTAGCGCTTGCTTATTCCACTTTCACAAGATCGTGAACTGCTGTTTGTTAGTTCTATGAGCATTTGAAAGTAAGATGCATATATCATAATTATTATTTCACTTTAACTTGCTTACTTTGACTAAATATTTGACAGTTGACAGGCTCAGATGGTATGGCAAGTATTTTATGCATCCATTATTACTTTTCATTGACGATGTTAGCACACATATTTAATTGATGAAGTGGGAATTTGAACTTTCTATTTCTTTGTCTTGCATTTCAGTGCCTTAATTTTTCTTAAATCTAATTTTGTGTTATCTTATTACATATCTAATCTTTTTCTTCTGATTGCATATTCATTCAGCTGCAACAATCTTGGACAAATATAATCCAGTAAAGTATGACGGAAAAAGTGGATATTTCCAGGTCACTGACTTGGGCCGCATCGCTAGTTATTACTATATAACCCGTGGAACAACATCCGCATATAATGAGCATCTGAAGCCGAAAATGGGTGATATAGAGCTGTGTCGTTTGTTCTCACTTAGTGAAGAATTTAAATATGGGACAGCGAGGCAAGATCAGAAGATGGTTTAGTGAAGCTTTTGGACCGTGTTCCAATTCCAATCAAGGAAAGCCTAGAAGAGCCTAGTGCTAAGACTAATGTGTTACTTCAAGCCTATATTTCACAACTTAAGCTTGAGGGAATTTCCCTTACATCAGACATGGCAGGTTTGTTTTAACTAATTTTATCTTCTTTGTTAATTCAGTTGAGATGCCAGTAGCGCTAACTTTTTTCTAAAATTTGCCTTTTGCAGAGCGCAGGCCGTCTAATGCGAGCTCTTTTTGAGATTGTTTTGAAATATATCACTGTACCATTATATGAGCCGTTGCCACCTCAGTATTTTATCGGTGTTGTATCTGATAAATGGCTTAGGTCACCAATTGTTTTGCCAGTCTCTTTTAAGCACCTCATATTGCCAGAGAAGTATCCTCCGCCAATAGAGTTGTTGAACTTGCAACTTTTGCCTGTGACTGCTCTGAGGAATTCATCATATGAAGCCCTGTATCAAGATTTCAAGCATTTTAATCCTGTCCAAACACAAGTTTTTTTGTTCTGTATAACACTGATGGCAATATAGGCTCCAACCGGAAGTGGGAAAACCATATGTGCCGAGTTTGATATATTAAGAAATTACCATAAGGGTGTTTTGCGTGCTGTGTATATTGCGCCTCTAGAAGCAATTGCCAAGGAACAGTACCGTGATTGAGAGAGTAAATTTGAGGGTCAAGGTGGTCCTGTATTTGAAGATATTATTTCCGGGATGAGGTATATTGCCGGTCAGATTGAGAATAAGATTCCAATTGTGGCTTTATCACATTCCCTTGCTAATGCTAAAGATCTTGGAGAATGGATCGGAGCTTCTTCGCATGGTCTTTCTAATTTCCCCTTGGTTATACACATACAGGGAGTGGATATTGCTAATTTTGAAGCCATGACAAAACCAACATATTCTACTATAGTCCAGCACACCTAAATTGGAAAGCCTGCCATAGTTTTTGTTCCTACAAGAAAACATGTTCGACCACTGTAGTGGATTTAATGGCTAGTCGGCCTAGTCTAGGCAGCTCGGGAAAGTGTGTCATCCTCTGCCACGCATCTCGCAAAGAATATTACAAGAAATCCTTATATGAAGCATTCCCTGTTGAAAGTCATTTGCACCATTTCCTGCATGACAATTTCAATGCAGAAACTGTTTCAGAACAAGCAAGATGGAGTGGACTATCTCACATGGACTTTCATGTATCGGCCAAACTACTACAATCTTCAGGGAGTTAGTCATTGGCATCTCTCTGATCCCCTTTCAGAGCTTGTGGAGTTGGAAGCAAGTAAATGTATTTCTATTGAGGACAGCGCACAATTGTCTCCCACGAATCTTGGCACGATAGCGTCCTATTATTACATCTGCTATACTACAATTGAACGTTTCAGTTCTTTTTTGACTCCCAAAACAAAGATAAAGGGTCTCTGGGAAATTCTGGCTTCAGCTTCAGAGTATGCACAACTTCCAATAGAGCCTGGTGAGGAGAGAATAAAATTTTGTTGTTTCTTCCACTCCTTCTTCAATTCTCTCTTTCTGTTCAGGTGCCTCTCTCTTTCTTCTTCCATAATATCTGTGATTAAGTAGATATTATTTTACATTGTGTTTCTGCTTCATATTAGCTTATACAATGGTGTTCTTCTCCTTGCTCACATTTATTTGATATCTCTTGTCCTACTCTGATTTAATTTAGCTTAGTTTAAATAGTGGTGGATGATGTGTCTCCTCGTTTCTGTTTTTTATTCATCAAAGCTGCTTAATTTTAGATAGAAGTTTGTTCTTCCGTGCAATTTTTCGGATTGTATTATTGTTTTAGTAATAGTAGTAGTAACCACTCGCCTTAATGCATTCTTTGTCTCGTGTTCTTAGGGATTCAAGGAATGAACAGTTTACTAGATTGCGTTTATTTAATCCGAAAGTAAATTCATGAGTCTCAACGAGTCGGATGATTTTGGTTCTGGTTAGGACATTTTTGCTCATTGCGCGTATGGATTTTAAGAGGTGTCTATGGGAATGAAAGCGTTGATTTGAACGAAGTCCATTGAAGCGAAAATGAAGAAATGGCTTCTGAGTGTTCTCATTGTGTTCTTTTTTGAGGTGACTGTTTTAAAAGCTGGTGTGCTGAAAAATCCTTTTTAGGGTAGAGAACATTGTTGAATTGTAGTATTATGTATCTTTTTCTAGGTTGAAAGCGTGTCTGTTAATGCTCAAGTCGAAATTTTAAATTTTTTGAGCATAAAGTTAATGAAATTTTACATTTGGTGTAATCAAGGAAATCCAGGAGATTATGAAGAAACTAATTGATAAAGAGTTATCTTGTTTTACAAGTATTATACTGGTATATGGTATTATACTGGTATTATGCTTCTCTTTGCAGTCCATTTTTATTTTTTGATGAAACAGAATCAAAGCATAGTATCAGATATTTTAGAATTCTGAGCTATAAATTCAAAGAGGTTTTCTTTAGTTTTCATTTTATACAGTTCTCAGTTGTCTGAGCTTCCTTTTGTCGTGTAGAATAGTTGATGAGTTGAGACAATGCAATGAATTGGTGGGTAACAATTAGACGGCAGAATTTGAAGTAAGTATATCCTCAAACCTTTCTGTATGACCATATATGTTTAAGAACGTATCTAAAGTCGGAAGGCATTTTCAATTCTGAGCTAATTTGCAATTGTTTAGCAATTGTTCCACTAGGAAGAGAGTATTTACTGATGAAAAAACTATTCCTACATGGCCCCACTTTGCAAGCACATAAGAGTACCTGTATTGCCATTTCTGATACATCAATTTCCTGACATATGGTTGCTAATTGCTAAAATTACAAGTAACTGTGTTAGAAAAAAGAATACAAAGATAAAGAACGATATATACATAGATATGGGGCAATAGGGCAATTATGTGAACCTATAAGCAACCATAGGGCTGTACAATGCCTGTTGTGGTTGCAAGCACATTTAAGCAACTTGATCCAGCAGCTTCACCTGCATAGGTTAAGTTTACGTTGTGCAGTTCTATGTTTGTGCAAGGTTTGTTTGAGCTGCAATCAAATTTCATAGCAACTTTTGTCGCCGATGTTCCCCGTATTTCTTCGTATTTCACGTCTCTGATTTGTATGCCAGATACCTGCACATTATTTAATTCAATTTGATAAATTCATTTTACCCTGCCATTTTCATGTTTTAAAACTTAGGCTACAGTAAATTTTTCGTTAATTGTATTAATTGTTACCTGAGTTGGGCAATTTATGTTATGAGGACAATAATGTTGGTCAATGATAATAGGATATTTGACGTTTTGCATCATAGCGTCTATGAATCGAATTCCGTGAACAAAACCAGAGCTCGGTCTAGCCCATGACTTGATTCGAAATCCATTTGTCGTTCCTATAAACACCGTTCGCTTAACCGTCACGTTTTGAACTCCTTCCTCTATTGCATCCTTTGCCAGGCTTCCTATGCTGCAAATGAACTCATGTTAGTAAAGTAAGTATTCGATACTCATGAATACTAACCAAGCATCAATTAAAATGGAAGAGACCTAATTCCATGACCAGGGCCGCAAGTAACGCCTTCAATCCACAAGTTCTTAGTACCGGGACCGATTGAAATGCAATCGTCTCCGGTTTTAATCGAAGAGTTGAAAATAGCAACGTTTTTCGACAGTTGGACATGAATTCCGTCTGTGTTTGGGCTGTTTCCGTCAGCAACCACTTTCACATTTTCAACATTCACATCTTTGCATCCATTGAGCACTACGTGGAACATCTGGCTGTTTAATGACAACAAGCCCTTGATCTTTATGTTGTTAGAATTGGTAAACCTCAAACTCTGCATTCAATTCAGGACTACAATCTTGTTACAATATAAACAAGTGTTGCAAAAATATATAAGTTTAACACTCCCTCCTGTGCTGTGCTGAAAGTTGTCGTTTTAATCAATATTTCATTTTTCTTTTTTGTTTGTCATTCTCACACATCAAATGCAACATTCAACATTTTTTTCCTAATTTACTCAGGGGAGAGATTAAATATAAAATGAAATTACAAGGTAATGATTAAGAAGAGAGAAATTTACGATAAAGTAAGAGTAACAAATTAGTAATTTTAATAAAATAATAAATGTTTTATTAGGTTTGATGAAAATTCTAAAACAACATTCTTTTCGATGCGAGTACTATTCAAATAAGTGTCGCAAGAAGAAGACAAAAGTAAATACCGTAGCTCCAGAAGGGCAATTGGAGGAGTTGGATTTGCAAGCCCACAAGGAAGAACCTTTGGCATCCAAAAAGCCACCTAAAACAGAAACACCACTCACTCCTTCAAAGCTCAACCAATTGCTAGAATAGCCAAGAATTCGGTAGTCATCTGGACTGAATAATGTGCCATCGATTCGAAAGATAATAGAAGGGCTTTTGCAGGAACCTTTGAAAGTCATTGAACCAACCAAGTACCTGCCTTTAGGAACATAAATAATAGCAGCATCTGCAGTGGAAGCACAGGCTGCAGCCCAAGCATCAACAAATGCCTTTGTCGAATTAGTTACCCCATTCGGTTTGGCTCCATATTGCATTACGTTATAATTTGTAATCTCACTGCCATACGACAAGCCTGCTGCGTATAAGCCCAACAAAATTACCAACAGAGTCAATCTTATTGCCATGTTCATCAACTTGATGAAAAAATTTGGCTAAGTTAAAATACTAGATTGAAATTCTGGTGTGGGAAGTTGAGGGTTTGAAAAGGGTATTTATGGATTTGATTAATTCATAGAAAGATGGTTAGTGTAGATTTTAAGAAAGATGATTCAAAAATGGAAATTTTGCATGTATTGCTTTATTTATAAATGACAACTTCATCGTTGTATAACACAAGTTAGAATCTGAACTTGAACATAATTTAAATACTGAAACTAATTAAGCCATCATATGGAAACTGCATCTATTATCTTACCACTCAAATAAACTCTTTTTTAAATTATCGTATCCGAAATTTAAATTTATGTACATGTATTTGTTTTGTGTCTCACCTTTGCAGTTTTCTTTCAAATCAATTGTTTATTTTATTTCCTCTTCAACAACAAGGAATCGAATTAAGGAAACTTTTTTCATACATTTGAGTTTATTAATTCGATAATTTACATTATTTAGAGTACTCTTCCAAAAATACATAGGTAAAACCGTTGCTACTTGAACTTGTACATGATAAGTTATAACTAGAGAAGAATGTATATAAGAACAAATTAGTTTCCATATGTTAGTCAGGAAAATAATGAGTACAAAAATAAAAAATTTCACGTGTTAAGCTATAACACCAGAATATGTTTTATGGTGTTTTCAGCGATATATTTAAGTATATAATATCATATTTGTTATACTTAAATATTTTTAACTTAACTAGATAGTGTTGGCCATGGTGGTGAAGGTGAGGGTAGAGGATGGAGTTGGATGCCGCGATGTAGATAGTAATGGTAGCGGCATGAGTGCGGATGGAAAATGTTAAAGTATAATGATAGTGGTGGCAAAGGTGATGGAGATGGTTTTATCCTTCATTGAGATGAGAAGAAAATTTTATCTCATGCTATAAAAGATTTTATTTTGATGTATACAAAATACAAAAGGTGAAACTCTGATCTACGATTGTCAACGGGTTAAACTGGATGGGGGAATACATTCCCCATAACCATAATCATTAAGGTTTCGAAAAAAAAAATTTCCTATACCCATACTCATTAAGGATTATGAGAAAATTCCTCATATTCATTAAGTATCGGGGGAATACCCATCACCCATCGGGTATTCACCATTAGCCATTAAAAAATAATAAGCTATATTTTAAAAAGTTTCAAATAATAAAAGTAATAATTTTAGTATAAAATTAAACTAAATAATTGATTCAAGTTCAAAATTGCAAAAACTAGTCAAAGATCGAGATTTTTTACTATTAAATAGGAAAAAAATTGAAATATAAGTTCAAATGAAGATATGACAAATAAAATATCAATGTATATTGCTACAAAAAAATATTGCTTCAACTTCATATTTCACATTCATAGCTCACCGACAACATCACATATTGAATATTAATATGGTATTTTACAATTAATTTCACATTATGTGGAAATTATTTGGGATATTCAATGAAAATTTATTGGGATCAGGTTTGGGGATTTCAGGTATAAATATACAATCCTCATATCCATATTCATTGAGGTTTTGGAGATAAAATTTTTCATATCCATATCCACGGGATTTCTATTGGAACCCTACTCTGATTGTGCCTTCAATAGAATAATTGCATCAATGTAAATGCATGTTTTTTCCAAAAAAAATGTCAGATTATACCACACTTATTAAACTTCAGTTCAACACTTATTAAACTTCAGTCCAACACTTATACCTTTTACATATACTAAATTATATAAAACACATACAAAACGATTATATTTTTTTGGTAATTTATACAAAAACAATATACATGTAGTATATAGTACTTGTACCTTTTTCAAAACACACTAATAACCTAAAGCCTCTTGTGCAGTAGCGGAAATGATGAGTGTCCTATTACAGCAAGTTTTGGGAAAACGGATACAGAAAGGAATTTGTTGACATAAGTAGCTTGACAACATATTGTATGGTTCATATGGTGAACTTCTAATTATTTATTTCAAGTGTTTCTTCTTTTCATTACCGTGCTTTTTGGTAACTAATGTATGCTCTCAAATTTTCCTTATTGTCGGCAATTATATTTCATGTTGCTTAAACTCTCTCATGTCTTATGTACAAGTTTTTCTATGCACCTTGCTAATTGTTATAATAATAATAATAATAATAATAATAATAATAATAATAGCAACAACAACAACCACCACCACAACAACACGCCCCAAGCTTACAAAAGTCACAGATATGCAAAGAAAGTTGGGTTTGGGCTAACCATTTTAGAGGTTTGTTTTGATACAATTGTTAGCTGTTGATGTTAATTGTTGCGGTTTATTGTTTGTTGTTTAGTATTACATATTCAGAATTTTAGGACAGCCTGAGATTGCCTTCTTAGATTATTGTCTCGAAAAACTCAATTTTTAAACTTTCTCCGTGATAACAAATTTTGACATTTAGAAATAAATAGCAAGCAGAACCTCATAATTAGTAGTTAAATTCGGAAAATTTTATTTAAAACCAAAATATATTGTTCTATGGAAAGTTTGTGAGTGAAAATTTTCAGAACAAAAACTAAGAAAGCAATCTCTAACAAACCTTTAGTGTTTGATAAAACTATTAGTTGTTATTGATGATGTATAGGATAAAAAATTACATATGGACGTTATTTAAATTAAATACCAATTTAAACTATGGAACAAAACTTATAATTCAATTAATATATGTTGTGTAAACACTATATATATTATCACTTTAAAAATTATTTTTTGTTCTGTATTATTAAGGGATTTTTATAATAAGGACCGTGTCCCGTGCACATTTCCCGTTGGATAAATGATAGATAACTACTTTTTATATTATTATAATAAAAAGTGGATATGTGTCATTCATCCAACGAAAAAGGTGTAAAGGACCTGGTCCTCCATATAATTTCCCATAATTAAGACGTGTTTCAGAACATTCATATGAGTTATTTCAGTGATTTCACCATTTTCATATATTTATTATTATTATTATTATTATTATTATTATTATTATTATTATTATTATTATTATTCGAAGTTTGAAGCGAGATGTGAAATCAAAATTAAAATTGAACAAAATAATAAAATATGTGAATGTTTTTATTAACATTTCATTCAGTTATAAAACGTTATCTGACAATTTTTTTTATGAAAGGGAATATATGATTTCAAGTAATGGTAAAAAAAAGGATAAAGAATATTAATATCTAGAATAGTGATATTACAATGAATATTTTAATCAACTTAACATTATCATAATTCAATTGTATTATTTAAAAATTCTTTAAAAAATTAAAATTTCAAAGATTTTTCATTTTTTATGACTTATAAAGTTCTTCATTATAATTAAATTAATAAAATATTTACACTATTAAAAAAATTTTAAAATTCATCAAAAATGTGTTTTTCATTTTTATTAACCAATCCGCAAAATTTGAAATAAAAACGAATAAGTTTACCTATTTATCGTGACATAATTTAATATTGAAGATCATTTGTTCGCTAATTTTTTTAAAATCACGGACCCCTTTTGCTAAAAAAACTTCTCATACCTCATTTTACAAATAAGTGAAACCAGATGATACTTGTTTGAAGTTTTGCCTCCTGCTATGAAATCTATCCCAATTGTTCCCATCTTAAAGCTCTTCTTCCCATATCGCCACACCGCAGCCACTCTTTTCTTCCTATGCGCCACAGAACTCATGTCATTTTTCTAGCGATTCATCTCTCTTCTCGTCGGGATTCAGCTCTCTAAAGGCCTCTCCATCGTCTTCTTCACCATTTTGAAATCATCCCCTTTTGTTTTCTTAGTCCTCATTGTAAAACAACCTGGCTAATTTGTATTCTTACTAAATTAATCAGGATTTTGGTGGCTGCGCTACATTCCTCTAACCCTAGTCTTTGCTCAACCCCCGATCACCATCTTCATACACCCCCCCATGCAAACCCTGCAGCTTACCCTAACCCTTATCCCCACAAAATATATTTTGAAAACTTCCCTAACTCATATGATTCCAATGTTAGGATAAGGATTTTCAAGAGAATTGGAATCTTTGATTGCGTGTATGTTGCAAGGAACAAGAGCCTGCGAAACCTTAATTTTGGTTTTTTATCCCTCTCGGGTTCAATGTCGGTTCAGGAAGCATTATTTAGATTGAATGCTATTTCGATTGAAGTGGTGAAATTACGAGCTTTCAAGGCTAGGTTCTATAAGAAGACTCATGGTAAAGATCTTGTTAAGGTGTCAAAACCTAGAGCTCCTTCTGTTTTCCATGAGTCTCATAGGGATGGAAGATCCTATGCTAATGTTGTCTCTGTTAATGGACCGATCCCTAGGTTATCGAAGACTGTTAAAAACTCTTATTCGATGAAGGTGGCTGTTGATCCTCCTTTAGAGATTGCGGTTGAAGTTGCACCTTGGAAGTCGAGGGTTGCGTTGTCAAGTTATTTAATGTCTCTCTTATCAGATGCTTTTCTGATCTCATCTCGGAGTATGGCTTTTCCGTTGACTTCGCTGCTCCTATGGGGGACGATCTTGTTATTGTTGCTTTTCATTCGATCGATGCGAAAAATGAATTTATGGAGGGGGATTGGAAAGCTATTCAACACTTGTTGGCTGAAGTTTTGCATCATTCTTCTAGTTCAGCCCCTTGGGAATGCATTATGTTTTTAGACCTTATGGGTATCCCTCCAGCTATCTTTTGTGAACCTTTAGTTCGGAATCTCGTAGCAAGATTTGGCCGGGTTTTATCCATTGACTACGATTTTGATCATCCCGCTAGACTGGACTTGGTATCTTACCTGGTTTCAGTCCCTTTAGGAACCTCTTCGAAATCTCTTGTAGTAGTGGTGGACTCCTCGGAAGTGGTGGTGAATGTTACTTTAAGGATTGGAAGTGTTCTTTGCTCTAGTTGCGATGGCAGGACTGATTCTAGCGATAATAACTCGAACTCTTTTTCTTCTTTCGATTCCGAGGATAATGGCACAAATGAGGATTCTTCCCCCCCCCCAACGAAGGTAGCCCAATAGTTTGCGCCTTCTCGCGGTGGTTCTTTTGCTTCGCTTTGCTCAATTATTCCAGAGTCTAGGGATGACTTGGTTGTTCATACTAACCCCACTATTGTGGCAGTGGAGGAGCCACGATCTGTGGCTGTTTTGGATGGCTGCTCCCGCCTTTCTTCTTTAGTAGTTGTAAGTCGTTCAGGTTAGTGTTCTAACGGAGTTAGGCATATTTCATCATCTTCAAATCCTGATATACCAAACATGAACAGGATTCTATTAAGGAAGGAAGCGATTTTGGGAAGTGTAAACGAGGACTTATTAACCTTTAAGGTGGGAAAGGCACTCAGATTATTTGAGGAAGAGAATGTTGACATGGTGGTTCAAGCCCTAGGGGAGAAGAGGCAGTAGTGTGCTATATTTCTCTGACAAGATTTGACTATTCATAGTTATTGGGGGCATAACGACTTTTCGACTTGTATTGTACCATCTATTAGGCTTTCGGGTGGTCATGTGATTTCTTGGAACTCTATTTCATTGTCAAGGAATATCCTACATTCGATTGAGAGATGGGTTATGATCCATTTTGTTTTGAGCGAGTTCGACATTGTTGTTGTGTGTCTTTATAGTTCTACTTGTGATGTAGTACGTTTCAATATGTGGCTGATTTTATTTACTTTTATACGCGACCATGATCAGGTGATTTTATGTAGGGATTTCAACGAGGTGCTTTTCAACTCGGACAGGATGAGAGGGGGTTACACAAATTCTATTATGTAGTTCAGAGACTTTGTTGGTGACAACTTGCTTCACGACCTTCCCTTGTCGGGTAGGGACTATACTTGGTCGAATAGGCTTTCTTTTTCAAGAATTGATAGGGTGTTGGTCTCGGGAGATATTCTTGACATGTGGCACTTGCTTTATTTATCGACGGTTGACTCGTCCCTCTCTTGTTCACTTCGCATCCAGTTTCTATGTCGGGTCCTAAGCCTTTTCGTTCGCTGAATTACTGGTGGGATAACCCAGAATTCTTACCTTTCATCACAAGAAAATGGAACCTAATTTGCAACCGCTAGCACTCGAAAGATATAGACTTCAAGCTTTATCATCTTCGCGATACTATTCACCCTTGGAATTATAGAATTTTGGCCAAATGGACCACACTATTAAAGACCTTGAGGTTAAGGTAACCTCGCTCACCTCTAGCAATGCTATTCAGCCAATTTAGGGGGCTGCTACCCTGGAATTGCAGCTTGCTCGGCCCAACCTTCTTGATTGTTGGAAAAATTTGGAGAAAGTGCGTCACCAGTAGTCTCGAATTAAGTGGGTGGTTTTGGGGGATGACAATAAGAGATTTTACCATCAAGTTGCTTTGGCCAGATTAAGAGGAAATTGTATTGTTCATCTTGATGTAGACAGCATCCTTATCGATGATCCAGCCTTGATTGTTTACTATATTCAAAACATCTACGCCAATTTATTCTCCCAGCCAGCCATGGTTCCGTTTTCTCTCAATGTTCTTGAATTTCGGCAAATTAGTGGTACCTTGAACGAAGCTCTGGTGGCATCGTTTAGGGAGGATGAAATTTGGAAGGTTGTGTGCGATTGTTACAAAGATAGAGCCCCAAGTCGTTAGGGTTTCAATTTTTATTTTTATAAGAGGTTCTGGGGTGAATTTAAGCCACTTATTTTGGAGATTTTTAATAACCTTTTTTATCAAGGAATTTTACCTAATTCCATTAAATTATCCTTCACTATCCTCATTGAAGATCCCGAATTCATCTTCTTTAAGCAATTTCCGTCCAATTACTCTAATTCATGGTATTTATAAGATGGTTTCTAAATTTTTGGTTACGCATCTTCAAAAATCCCTTTCGTTCCTTATCTCGGATAATCAATTCACTTTTGTTAAGGGCTGTAGCATCCACGAATGCTCTTTCATTGCCTTTAGAGATTTTGCAATCCATTCATTCTCAAAAGTGTTCTTGTCTTGCGTTGAAGCTAGATTTCAAAAAGGCCTTTTATAGCATTTCATGTAATTATATTAATGTGGTGCTCAAGAGGATGGATTTTGATGAGAGATGGATTAGTTGGTTATCCAATTATAGGCTTAACTCGAGAACATTGTTTTTTATAAATGGAGTGCCTTCCGACCTTGTTCAGATTGGAAGAGGAGTTAAGCAAGGAGATCTCATCTCTCTTTTTATTTTTGTGCTAGCCAATGAGGGTCTTAAGCAACTTTTCAATGTTTGTATCCGTGAAGGTCTTCTCCCGGAATTTCGCATCAATGGTTCCGCAAAAGATTTAACGGTTCTCCAATTCACTGACGACGCGTTATGCTTCATTTTGACGGATCCCTCACTTTTACTATTTTTCATTCGTATTCTCTGATGCTTTGAATTAATATCGGGGCTGAATATCAACTTCACCAACAGTTCTTTAATTGGGGTGAATGTGCATGAGTCTTTGGTTAAGTATTATGCCAATTTTATGGGGGTTTAAAGTGGAAGATCTACCAATTTCTTACCTCGGTGTTCGTCTTTGCTTCAAATGTATTCTGATGTCATCTTGGAATCCGTTGATCGTGAAATTCCATAATAGACTAGCAAGTTGGAAAGGACAATGTCTCTCGTATGGTGGTCAGATAGTCCTTATTAAATCAGTGTTGGCAACCCTCCCTATCTTTCTCCTTTCTCTTTTCCCCTTGCCCAAGTTCGTCAAGATCAAAGTGGTGCAACTTATGAGGAACTTCTTATGGAGATGCAATGTGTTCTCGAATGGGATTAATAAAGTGAGTCGGGATACTATCTCGCTTCCTAAAGACGTAAGGGGACTCTTTGTTAGGGATCTAAGGATTGTAAATGGAAGTCTTTTGATGAAATGGATTTCGAAAATTAAGGATTCGAATCAACATTCTCTTTAGTTTTAATGTTTGCGTGAGACCCTATGGATTTTCATCTTGGTATTCTTTCGAAGAGTTTGATCTTAAAGCGCTTTCCCCGACATGGAGAGGTATTAGAGCGTGTTGTGTTAAAGATGTTCAACTTTGGAAACGTAAGGGTTGTCGTGGGTAATGGATTTGCTAGCTCATTTTGATTTGATAATTGGACTTCAAATCAGCCTATGTCCACCTAGTTCGTTGATATGTTTTATCTATGTAATTGCAAGAGTTGTTCGGTCCTAGAGGGGTGCAATGTTTTATGCAGTTCTTCTGCCTATTCCCGTCCTTTTTGGAAGCGTAACCTTCATCCCTTGAGCAAGGAAAGGTGTTGCTAGACCACGGTCTGGATTGCATAGGTCTATCCAGGAATTTTCTCTAGCTCGGCCACGGTTGGAAATGGGCCGTTGCCTCCTGTTTTTTAGGACAGATTGGACCGGTTCGTGTGGGAGGCTTGTAATTCTAAAGGTTTCTCAGCCAGTAGCTTTAGTAAAGCTTTCTATCGCTCCCTTAACTTGACATCCCCGTCTTGTAACTTCATGCTTATTTGGGATGTTTATCTCTTGCCAAAAGTGCATTTCTTTTGATGGCTTTTATTTCACGATAGGCTTCCGTCAAAAGCTTTTCTTGTCCTCCATGGTTGCCATATTGATTCCACATGCCCTTTTTGTGAAGAGAATGAATCTTCCCATCATGCTTTGTTCCACTATTCCGGTAGCTCAAGAATTTGGAGGGATCTATTTCAATTGCTTGGTTTATCTTTTACCATTCCTTTCAATGGTTTCAATTTTCTTTCGGCATGGATATCCTAATTTGCATTAAGACCGTGTCAAGAATTTGCAACTTCTCTCTGGTTCTTCATTGCTTGGAATATCTGGAAAATGAGGAACAAAATGGTGTTTGAAAACGCAACTAGCACGGACGACATCCTTTTATCTAGTTTACACTTCCGCTTCATCGTTCTTAAGAGTAGAAGGCGTATGTTGCCATTTATTGCTAGCGATATTTTTACTTTCCCGAACCTTTTGATTTCTTGTACTTGACTTTAGTCATTCTTGACTTGAGAATAACTTTTTAATGATATTTTTAGTCGTGTTGTTCCTCTTGTTTATTGGGGGTGTCAACCTAGTTGAGATGCCCAAAACTTGAGTAATGGAATTGGTCTTTTTTCTTCAAAAAAAAAAACTAAAAAGCACAAATATTGCTTCTCTATCTACAGTTTTTCAAACTATCTGCACCGATTTGTTTTTTCAGAATTTTAACCAAATATTAATATGGCTCGTTTGGTAATAGAATAGAATTGAATTGATAATGTACGCAAAAACATCAAATATAATACATGAATCCGACGTCAGAGGGAATAGCTCTTCCTACTTACCATATCAATCACAGAATAACTATACCACTTTGAAATAAGGGAATAGCTATTTCATGTTTCTCATGAAAATTTAGAAGAGATATTCCCTCCTAAGCCTACATCGGACGCATGTATCTCATATTTGACATTTTTGCATTCATATTGTATTCTATTTCGCTCCGTTCCGCCAAGCAAACGAGTTATAATGTAATTGTTTACTTGGTATCCGCATAATATGTAATATAGTGAACAGACGGGCATCAAAGTCCAATTATTCATTCTAATACAAGTTTTTGAGAGTGATCTAACCAGATTTGGAGCTAGCAGAGATCTTGTCGGTTTGCTTATTACGGAGGCAAATTAATTCAGTTTGCCCATTTTTTTATAACTTTTTCAAGTAATGTAAAATATAGTATTTAGAGGATTTGGGATTTATTTTACTTTGAAAAAAAAAAGTTTTTAGTATATCAAGACAGAAGTTAGATAATAGGTCAGCCTTAAGTTGATATTCATTTTGATTATCATTATTAATTTTGTGTGAGTGAGACAGTTGATCAGCTTTGGTTACCCCACGTGGAGGAGCAAGGATTGTTATTGACAATTTCCATTTTTATACATTTAAATACTTCCACTTGCATATATACCATATATTTACTCATTTATCTAATGTTATATTTTTTTCTTGAAAACTAAAATAACGCAACCTTTAGCAATTCATTCAACAATTATTTTAGCTTTCATGAAATTAATAGCATTCTTTTGACTAAAAGAGTAATCTCATATATCAAAAAGCATTACAAATTAACAGCATACAGAAAATGATTTCATTCGTCCCTCGATGTCGAAGAATCAGCAGCTCTAGCTAACTTATGAGCATACTGATTCGCAGACTTATAAACATAAACAAACCGACAATCCTCAAATGTTTTCGCAATATTACGAAAATCATCCAAAATTAAACCTAAAGGAGAAATAAATTTAGGTGAGCTATTTAAGTAGGAGACAACATTCAAAGCATTAAGTTCAACTGAAACTTTATTAAGATTGCGCCTTTTAATCCAACTGAGAGCCTCCCTGTAACTCATCGCCTCTGCCATATCTGGATCGCCATTGCTTTTCAACAAAGGACACCGAGCCGCGACAATAACGTTGAAGCTGTCCCTTATTATGCAGCCATGACCAAGTCGTGCACCACCCTCAAACAAACATGCATCTGTATTACAAATAAACCAGCCCTCACCTGTATTACAAATTAATAGCAGTTCTAATTGATTGCGAAAAAAAAATTTAACAATAACAACACACAATTATCTGTAATAATTTTACTTTCTTTGATATTAATAAATTATCATTGTAGATTTTTTATCAAAATCAATAAAACATATTTATTACCCTATTAAAAATGATTAATTAACTTTTTTATTTTATTATAAAATTTTCTTTTATTTCAATTTAACCACCCTATAATTTCATTAATATTTGATCTTTTACTAATAAATACAAAAGTAAATTAAAAAAATGTGAAATGTTACATTAATATTTTAAAATAATAGATTGTTCGAGTAAAATGATACCCGCAAGGAGTACTGAACATGCTATAAGTTTCTTTTACGATGATGGATTATTGCCCACAGTTTATTTGTTTAATTAATAGGGATCACTTTCATGCTCCACTACAGAGGTGGTAGGGTAGTTTTTGGTTGGTTGATTGAAATTTGTTTTTTAAGAGATTTTTTTTTTTTTTTTTTTTTGTTATTTTCACGGATATAAAATACCAGCACAAAAGACACTGGAAAGTGGTAATTTGTCTCCATATTTGATTCTGATTAGTATCTTTCTTTGTTAATTATGCCCCGTACAGTCGCCATTCTAATATTTATTTTTTGTCAAAATATTTTACCTGTTAAATTATTGTTTACTATGCTAAGCTATCTCCCTCATTATTTTCAAAGTTCTAATTAAACTAAAGAGTTTAACCACCCTTAATATTTTTTGAAAGTGAATCAACTCTTATAAAATACAATATTGGATATTATTAATAGACCTGTTCGCGGGTCAGGGTACCGCCCGGCCTGGCCCAAGCCCGCCTCAACAGGCCCGGTTTGGACATTCGTTTTTTAAAAAAAGCCCGGCCCGAACCCGGCCCTACGAATAATTTTATTTATTTATTATATATTTACATTAAATTTATAATTATTTTAAGTTCCTATATTTTATCCTATTAAATTTGTATACTTTATTACAATAAATGTTACTAAATATTAAAGATTTAAAATAAACAATGCAATTATATTAAAAATTTAAACATTTTTTGATCTATTTTATATTTTTTTAACTTAGTTTAATAAAAAAATTTATAACAAAAAAAAATATTCATGGGCTTAAGCCGGGCTTGGGAATAACCTTGTAAACTCGACCGGAGCCCGAAATTCTAAAATATGAGCTTGGACCGAGCTTGGGTTAGCGTTTTTTGTAAAAAAACCCCAAGCCCAGCCCGGCCCGCCGACGAACAGGTCTAACTATTAATTAAGCATGGACTATTCCTTTAAAAAGGGAAGGGCTACGAATAATTAGTTCATTAATAGTGTTATTTATCTATTGATATACAAAAACAACTAAACCTTGATCATAAGCTAGAGGAGTTGGTTATATGGATTTTCTGAATTGATAATATGAAATTTTTAACACTATAAAACTAATCATGACATATGTTCATTGATATCAAAATAATCACATATTATCGTAATAGTTTTTCTTCCATGTAATATCATATTCTTTTACTCTTAAATTTTCATAATTCATAAATATTCGTAGTACATGTCTATACCATCCATGTCATTATCTAAATTTATCCTCAATATTTCATAATGATCTTTTAACGGATGCATTCATTTTTAATTTAATCTATACCCATTAAAGCTTTATTTTGTAATTTAATACTTTAGTGGAAATAAATTTAATGACGAAAACTTAACAAAACGAAAATGAGATTAATATAATAAAAAGGTGGGGCTTTGGGAAAATCGTTATTCTTGACTTGGAAGAAGGATGACAAAAGCTAACTAATTGTATAATAATAGGCATTAGCATGGCTATTTGCCCAATGTAACCTTCTTCATCGTTTTAGGCTTGATAATGACACCTTCACTCGTCTATTATTATCTTTTCTTGTGTATTTATTTTATTATTTCTTAAATATTATTATGACTAATAATCAAATATATTTTTTGGTAAACAGTAAACAAATGGATTTAATATATCAATATCTTCAATATAATTATCACCACAAATAATATAACACTTTGAATAAAAATATTTTAGTTAGGGGATTTAGTTTATTAAACATGAGTTGGATCGGACATTTTTCTTGGTAACTACATCAGAATATGTCTTTTTAATAGCATATATATTTGTCCCTTAAAAAATAGCATATATATTTGTTTAAGAAATAAATGGGTTTTTTTTGTGATAGATAGATTTATTAGATGTGGTTTTTAACGGCTATTTATTACTATAGTTTTTCTTTTTTTTTTTTTTTTTTTTTTTTGCAAAATAAAGGTTACATTGTCTTCTTTACATCATTACACTTTTAACTTCGAGTTTGATCCAATAGGCAATAATGATGTAAACAAAACAATAATGATTACTTCAAATAATTGTGTTAATGCTTCAATCTCTTGCTAAAGTACTAAACAAAATCTACAATCATCAATTCACCAACATGTCTTTTGTGATCTGTCTCTAAAATTATAACTTTCCTATTTTTGCATACTCGAAACGCATCATTACCCTCTTAACTTAGCAATAAGAGTCAAATGTAAGCCCCAACTTACAAAATGGTTAGATACCTTTCACAATTTGATAGAAGTGAATCATTTAGCTCCCTCAATGTCACTTGTCAAAATCTGGTTGGTTTGACTTTTCAACGGATGTCAATATTCTAATTTTTCACTTTTCAACCAGATATTGAAGCATGATAGCATAGTCAAATATTGTTAGGCGCGTGCCTGCCACTCGATGAGAATCCGAGCGGTGAAGTGGTTCTTTTTTTCAAGTTAAGGAAGTATTAGATCATTTTATAAGTTTTTTAAGTGGCCAAAATAATATCATTATATAGAATTAATTTTATAATAAATGTAGAAGCTACAGTGACCGATTCAAGAGAATTATAAAATGGAAAAAAAAAATTAATAAAGAAACTTGATCAAGGGTTTGGCCGAGTCAAAAAGCATTTGAGAATTTTTCCATTTGGTACTCATTCACTTATTGTATCAAAGAAATAACTTCACAAGCTAAGAAAACAACAATTACATAAAACAAACAATAAGACTCAATCTTTCTTATTTATTCATTTGACAGCATCTCCATTTCCTTCAATATATATATGCTATCAAATCTCAACACCAAAACATAACAGAAATAACAACCTTAACTAAAACACCTCAAAATCAAGAACTATACCTCAACTAGACCAAAAACATGGGCAGAAAAAGAAAGACTAGTGAAGCAATGGCAAACAACTCCACAGAAGAAGCAACTCTAGGCTGGGATGAGATGGTCAAAGAAGCGGCCGACGCGGTGGTCCTAGGAGGACTCAGGCGAGCTAGGAAGCGATTCGTCGGAGTTCGACAAAGGCCATCAGGCAGATGGGTAGCTGAAATTAAGGACACAATACAAAAAATAAGAGTATGGTTAGGTACTTTCGATACCGCGGAAGAAGCAGCAAGAGCTTATGATGAAGCTGCTTGTATTCTAAGGGGAGCTAATACTAGAACCAACTTCTGGCCTTCATCTTCTTCTTCGACCACAAAAACTTCTGCTCTTCCTACAAAAATTACAAACCTTCTCCTCCAAAGGCTTAAAGCAAGAAACAATCTTTCCTCTTGCCCGCCTTTGGTATCGACTTCTTTGGCTGTTAAACAGCAAGAACAGCCTCAAATAGAGGATTATAGAGAAGAAAGAACAGATTTTTCGGATACCCAATTCGCCGATTTCCTCAATGATTCGGAAGATCAGTCCTTTTTTAGCGATGTTTATACTGGTAATAGTGGTGGTATAGGTGCCAATGAAGAGATGAAAAATAGTGTTGAGTCATGTTTGACTGAGGAGGAAGATAAAGAAGAGAAGTTTGAGTGTGAAGGTGAAGGAGGGGAGAGTAGTTATAGTAGTGGCATGGAAGGTATAGATTTTCGATTTGTAGACGATGTGGGAATGGGATTGTCGTGTTATTATTCTCCGTTCGATATTGCTGAAGAGATTGGAGAGGGTGCTGAAGTTGAGACAGAAGTGAACTATGGAGATGAGCCATCAATGCTTAGAGCAGCAATGAAGAGGATGAAATATGAGAGGAAATTTTCGGCTTCTCTTTATGCATTTAATGGGATTCCGGAGTGTTTAAGGCTTAGGTTGCAGGAATCATCTGAGAGATCGGAGAGATGTAATGCTCAGTTGACTCATATTCGAAACGCCATTTTGAGTAAAGAGGAGAGGAAAGTAGAGAAGGAAATTGAAGTGACTAATGAAAGCAAACAGGAAGAAGAAGAAGAAGAAGAAGAAGAACAACCTCAAAGCTCAATTGATGGTGAATTGTCACTTTGGAGCTCTCTTGATCTTCCACCTATTTGTTTTGTTAACTGAGATTTCGGTTTTATCATATTATTTCAATATTATTACAATATGTATACATATTTACCAGTATTATGTATCTGAGATTATTTACAATTATAGAAAAACTTTTGTGTTCATCTTCTTGATTTCAGAATATACACTAATTAAGCAGATGTGATCAGAAATGAAAAAGTTTTCATCTTTCTGCTACAGTAATATCAAACTATTTATTGTTTGGTTTGGATAAAATGTATTCTCCAAATTAATGTAATAATAACTTCAAGTTTAGTATTTTCTATAATTTTCATTCCATGTCTCTATATTTTTCTAGCTTACTGAATTTTGTATTTCTTGGTCTTTTTCAGCTATAAATATGTTCCAACAGTTTCAGGAAAAGCAGCTAAAATCTTACATACTGAGTTCAATCATAACAGTAAATATGTAACACTGATGTATAGATTTTAGTCGGTTGGATTCACTGCAAACGAAATCATAAGTTTAATTTTTCATTCTAATCAATGAAAATATATTTATATTTAGTAGTATTTACATTTTTAAATATATGATCAACATTTGAACTTGGAAGATAAAATAAAAATAAGACAATTATCTTAATTCAAATGATAATTCTGTTAGTTCGACCATCAACAATAAAAAAAGAACCAAGAACTAACAAAGTTGAAGGATTAATAACAGTTTCGCTAGAAAAACAACAGCAATCAGAAAAACAGAGATAATGTTTCAACAGAGTTTCTACTAAATCCTCCAAAAGATAAATGAGATTTAGCCGTTTAGGGGTAAAAACTGGATTATAAAGAGAGAGAGAAATGTTATACTAACAGAAACAGATTACAAGCAATTCAACCAACAGAAGTGTTACAAGTTGGTTGCATACAATAATTACCCATATAAAAAGTAGGCATCCATTAATAAAAAAGAGCAAGTCTCAGAAAGATGAGTTATATACAACAACCACACTTTCCTTATTTGCGGGGCATAGCAAGCCCATGCCTTTCCGCAACCTATGTTACTCGAAGTTGTGTCAAAAATGCAGCACAAAGATCCAAGAAAAGAAACTGTGGTCCTTGTACCCTTTGTATATCCAGCAGATATCTGTCATCCCGAGTTTTGTACAGCTGTCAAGAACACCCATTTATCAGCTTTATGTTCCGAGCTTTTTTTTTTTTAACAGCGTAATATGGAATCTTTACCTGGACTTCGAACTTGACGGTGTTTGGTGCCTTGGTGACGCCATCATTCTCGACGATTGTGGATTCGTCGCCAAAAAAATGATTGCTATTAACCATACCTTCATGATGACCGGGAATTCCGGGAATCCACCTGCATTTCATGTTGTAATGGCCGATTTTCTTCCAACACACATTCATTTCTTGTAAAGCTTTGAGAACTTCCGTCATTATTTCACGAGGGTGGGCTTTCGACTGTGAGAAAATATCATTTTTAGTTACCAGGAAAATATTAGTCAAAAAAACTTCTTCAAGTTTAAAAAAATCAATACATATAGCAAAATTGTCGTCTGAGAATTGCTTTCAACTCAATACTCTGATCATTCTACACGATAAAACTACGTTTTTTCAGAAAAAAACATTTAGCTCAAATTTTAAGACACTAGTAAAAAAAAAGATGGCTTTTTTATGGAATGGCGTATCGCATAAAATTATGAAGCAATTGGACTCAAAGTAACCTTTCATAATATTAAAGAGAATGGAAATGGAAACGTGACCTGGAGTCCAAGAGCCCATTTCTTATCAGATGGGAGGGATGACTTGGAAGTTGTTCCCTGATAATCCACGTATCCGCGGTAACCATAAGCTGGAGAAGTTGGGTCATTTGGATGCATTCGGTTGAATCCACAATCCTATAAATCGGTAAAGAAAATAGAAGCCAGATGTGAATTTATTAACAAAAAATAATCCTACTTTGCACATTCTACACTGAAATCCTGTACTGAAATCCCATCAGAACTCTGAGTAAAAAACAAGAACCATAATTTAAAAACCCAATCTTGACTACGAAATTTAACTTGGTTAGACTGTTTGATACAAGGGATTTGGAGAAAGCTTCCAGGTCAAGTGAACTTGCGCACTTACAGTCATAATCGATTTTACTGCCAATTAGAAAACGATGATAATAAGATCTTTCGCTGAAGAATAAATTTTGGAAAAGAGATACTAACCATTGTTTCTTGGAACTCGGCTCCAAGATACCCATTCGAAACACGGAAGCGGTTGTCCAACAATAAATAGTACGCAACAGTAGCCTGGGACCCATTATAATTAATAAAAACAGTTAAAGTTTAAAAGAACAGATAGAAAGAGTTTTCAAAAAGCACAAACATCATTCTGGATTCTGTTGCGAAGAGATTCGATGAGTTGGTTCCTATCAAACCCCATGTTCACCACTTCCTGAAGAATCTCTTCATCAATCTGCAAAATGAAGGGTAATAAGTTTCTTAGTACGTTAACCTCTCTCCCCCTCAAATTGTAATGCCATAAAATAGCCCCTTATAAATTGCAAAAATGATGAGAACTAATTTCTAGCTATTTGTCCAAGTTGCCAAACTCGTGCAAATAAGAGAACCAATTTATATTCAATACAAAACTACCATCAACATATCTAAACAAGCAGGAAAAGCGCTAAAGAAAAGGCATACTCCATGAAAATGAGAAAATAATGCAGGGGATTAGCAGCCCAATCATTCGTATAAACTAATTTCCTCCTCATAATTACCAAACTCGAACCAAATTCAGAATTTTTTTTACTACCAAAAGGAACACCAATAAATATATTGAATTCAAAATAAAACCACCGTTCCTCCTGAAAAATATTTCGACCAAGCCACACAATATAACGTTAACAACCTTTTTTGCTTGTTGCATTGTATCTGGCGGTGGGACAGCTAGGTAGCGTGGAAGGCGAGCTTGGAACCATGGGTGCTGACGAATTTCAGGGATTTTCATCCGCTTCATTGGTTCAACCACAAGCATCCTTGGGATCAAATCTCTTGCCCCTGGAGATAAATGGCTGGGAAGTGTATATATTCCACCCTAAATGGAAAAATTATGAGGGAACTCACATATGTTCAACATTCACGTGGAGTAATAATATGAACAAAAGGAGCTGATTTTGAAAATATGAAAAACAGCATGAAGCATAGGAAAAAGTAAACCAGGACCATAAAGACAACATATTGATAAAGATGTCATGCAGTGACCTATGAAAATTTTGAAAATGAAATATGGTCTTGTTCCTTTGACTTCATTTGGCCACCAAAAAATAGGGGAGCATACAGAATGCAGTGTACGGCAATGATGGTAGGGTTACATCCCAGTAAAATTATCTCATACTTTAGCTAAACGTATAGGGGGTATAATACCAGAAAAATGATTCTAATCCAAATTTTTCTTTCAAATATTGACATGGAAACAACAATAATTTGAGGTAAAATCGGCCAGATTCACTTGATTATAATTCAAGAACCAAGAGTTTTAAAACAAGAATAACAAAATACGCTTTAAGAAATAATTTATCCATATCTTGAGGAAACGTTTCGTGTTGGGATGAAGAAGACAACAAGATAATAAATTCAGAAGAGCTAAAATCTGTACAAATAACACTAAACTGTCAACCAAACAGAATGGGAATCTCAAAAACAAAATAAAGGAACAAGAGCTCAAAAAGTGAATTCTACAAACACAAAGAACCAGATAGATCAACAATTGTGATGAAAAGCATTGCAAATAAGCTGAGTTGAAATATGTACATCCAGAATTTAAGGGTAGAACCAAGACCTTGATTTTCTTAAAAAGGTTTGGAATGTTTTCATCATCAAAGGGAAGGGTACCACAGAGAAGAGCATACAGAATAACACCGCAGCTCCATACATCAACTTCAGGCCCAGCATACAATTTCCCCGATATAACCTACAGAAGAAATAGCACAACCTTCAAACTGAGATCATTGAATTATTCAGAAGTATTTTAAAGAACAAAGTGAGAAATGCGTTTTAAACTAACAACACAACTCCGCACCTCAGGGGCTGCATAATTTGGGCTCCCACAACTTGTCTTTAAAAAATGACCATCTCGCATTATATTGCTCAAACCAAAATCTGCTATCTTCACATTGCATTTAGAATCCAACAGCAGATTCTCTGGCTTAAGATCTCTGTGCACGACCATATTTCTGTGGCAATATTCCACACCGGAGATTATCTGCATCCAGATAGGAATTTTGACCAAACATTCAACCTAATATAGAAATGAAGATAAACACGCAAAACTCAATCTTATTGTTGCCTATTTCACACCTGCTGGAAGAAATTACGAGCCTCGTCTTCCTGAAGCCTACCCTTCTCCACTATATAGTCAAAAAGCTCTCCAGATTTTACATACTCCATCACAACATATATATCAGTATGTGTCTCTATAACCTCGTAAAGTCTAATAATGTGAGGATGCATAAACAATCTCAAAATTTTGATTTCCCTTCTCACTGCAAAATAAAGAGAAATCAAACAATTACAATTCAATAGAAATTTGGAAGGAAATTGGTCCATACAAAATGAAAATAAAGAGTTCTTATAAAATACAACAGATAGGATAGGACATTAGAACTAATCGAACTACCAAACACCTTCTTTCAAATTCCATTATATTCAATAATTCTTACAAATTGCACAATGTCCACATACAGAAACAAAGAAGAAAAATCAGATGCATCCATCCTTAGAGGAACAGCTATTTCGATCAGTGGCACTTGTACACATCAGGAACAAATAAAGAAAGAAAATTATTCGGTACCTTTTTCTTCCATCTCCATGTTTTTTATCTTGCGCCGGTTAAGAATCTTGATGGCAACTTTGTGCCCTGTCAATGCATGCTCTGCGATTTTCACCTTGCCAAAGGAACCAATTCCAAGAGTTTTGCCAAGTTTGTAATTTGGTAAAATCACATCAGCAGTACTGCTACCTCGGTGAGTTGACCCATCCATTTCCTAATTAACATGTAATTAATAAAATGTAAAACCAAATTTAGCTTACAGAACAAAGAAATATAAGCATTAAAAAGATGCCTCTTGCACAATCTCAGTAGCTTCCAGAGAATAAGAAACCGAAAATAAAGCGTGACAATATGAACGCCTTTCCAATAAAATTCTCAGCCATAGCCTATTAAATTCATTCATGGATTTGGAATAGAAATCATTTATTTCATTCACTGTCATCCAAATGGCTTATATAAATTCATGAGCATAACCCCGGCCAATAGAATCCAGGGGTTGTTCCAGGCGGCCTTCGGTCAAGAAATTAGAAGCTGAGGGTGCTGCTTTGGACCCCCAGATTTGGCAACAAATATGAGATCCAACACCAATTTTGAGTACCTTGTTATCGGAATCGTAAATAGGAACACGGAAGATTAACAAATGAATTGGTGAAAAATCCAAATAGAGGAGCGGAATTTCAAAATTGAGGGGGAATAAAGCACAAAAAATTACCTGATTTGGGGATAGAAATGAAGAGATTAGGGTTTACGATGGGAGTGAAGAAAGAGGGGGACGAGAAGAGGGGACTGTAATTAACCTTTTGTGAAGAAGGTGACTTTGGGTTTGGACCGCTGTCCTATTTTCTCTTTCTTCCAATGAAAGAATATTATCATGAGCTAACAGCTTATTTTTTACATTGATATTATGTTTTTGCAGTTATTTTTTTATTAATGAGGATTTCAAAAGAGTTTGGTTTTTTTTATATGTTTACCTTATTTAATGAAGTTGTTAGTTTTTTATTTTATTAGGAGTATGGATTTGTGTGAGATTGAGTTTAAACTCACATTCTCTCATTTCTGTTTTGAGAAGTAATCAATTGAATTACTTCTAGTTGGTAAGTTTTTTAATTTTTTATAATACTATAATTACTATGAAATTTAATTCGACAAAAATAAAATTATAATAATGATTTCTTCAAAATAAAACTTTAAAAACAAAAACCAAATATTCCAAAATCTCTCAAGGATATAAAGTTTGCTTAATCTTTAGATTTGATTAATTTTAATGGTTTTGTGGATTCTCAAAAACAATAAATATCAATTCCAACTTTTTTTTTTATATAATTTCAGTTTTTAATCTCAAATTTAAAAAAACTTGACATAAAAATTTAATAGAATATGCTAAATTTTAAGTTCTTTTGAAATCTGACTTCATTAAACATTGTAAAAATTATCAAATAGTAGTAGTTTACATGTCATAGAAAATTATTTCTCCAAACATATGTTAAGCTATTTTGACTTGGTAAGAAAAGTAGAAAAATTCATTTTCCACTTATATGAAAGTTAAAAAAAACACAAAATGAGATAAAATTAATTTTGAGGAAAAAATTGGATGAGTTAAGTGAGTCAGCAAAGAGTAGGCCTAGGTTAGCGCATTTTGTCTTTTAGCAAAGTAAGAGAACAAATTGATTACGTCATTTTCTTTATTTTAAACCAGTTAGTATTCCTTTTCAGTTACAACGTAGAATTAGCATCTTATAAACAGACAACATTTGGCCCTTGTTTTCGATATAAATAAGGTCTCCTTTCGTTCTTTGAAAAATCTAGTCCCTTGTAACGCCAAATATATGTTTACGACTTCTGATTGTGTCTCAATATATGTTTGAGCTTTTATATAAAAAAAATATATATTTGAGCTTAATGAATATACCTTTTTTTGAAAAAAATTTACCACTAAATAATTATTTAAATTTGATGTGTCTTAACTTCCAAAATTCACTCATATTTCTTTTTTGTCATGCTAACAATAAACGGTAGAATTATTAAAAGGTTGTATGAAATTGATGCTAAGTATAGAATGTGATTAATCATATGAACTGCTCTTAAAATCACATTACATTACTCCAATACTACAAACTCACGTTGCCCTTGTGAGTTGTCGATGAGCAAATTTAGTAAAAATCTACCATCAGTGAGCTTACAGTTTTTCTGCGTATTTCGCTCATAGATTGATGTCTATTTAAGGCTTTAGTGACAAGAATGAAGAAATGCTAATTTCAGCTTAGTGCTTGGTGGAATACCACCAGTCTGGAAGAATCCCTCTCAATTAAACAACTCTCTCTGCATAAGCTTACGGAAATCATACGTCTCATTCATTTTCTTTTCCAAAAAATAATTGTTTTCAAAGATCATTTGTTCTATTTCCAGGATCATGCATTCTTTAATCCCTTCAAATCTCGGGAAAGGATGTAATCTGTAATTGAAAAGCATAGATATGACGAAAACACAAGCAACAGATAGGGCTGTAAATTAACCAAGCCGTTCATGAACAGCTCGATGTTCGGCTCTGCAACAACTCGACTCGATTAGTAAATGTACAGTTCTTGAATATGATTTTGAGCTCGGATATTAAACGAGCCGAACACAAATAAATCACAGCTCGGTTCGTTAACTCGCGAACAAACTCGATTAGAGGCTCGAAAAATGTTCGTGAACTAGCTCGATTAATTTTCTACATAACATAAAATAAAAATTTTATAAACTGATTAATTGCTAACTGCTAAGTCAACTTTGTTGGTCTTTGAATGATATTTTGAGGCTATATTATGCATTTTGTTATAATACTTCATCATTCACAATCATATATGTTTAAAATGATGTGTTTTTAATTTAATTTCAGTCTTTCAGTGACATTTAATGTTATTTAATTTGTTGGTGAACAAAAATAAACGAGCTCGTTCATGAATAAATTAACAAACAATTCACGAACAAAATAAATGATTTGTTCGTGAACAGCTCGTGAACAAATGAACACTTAAACGAGCCGAACACAAACAGGTTTTTGAACTCGTAATCGAGCTCGGCTCGGTTCGTGTTCGTTTAAAAATTAAAGAAACGAGCACAAACACGTCAGAACTCGGTTCAGCTAGACTCGTTTACAGCCCTAGCAACAGAAAGATTGCTCTGATAGCAAATAATAGCTGGAAGACGTTGCGTTACCAAA
This sequence comes from Euphorbia schlechtendalii, assembly GCA_949673415.1. Lineage (NCBI taxonomy): Eukaryota > Viridiplantae > Streptophyta > Magnoliopsida > Malpighiales > Euphorbiaceae > Euphorbia > Euphorbia schlechtendalii. The sequence goes on along the minus strand of CATIWQ010420267.1, from coordinate 21,535 downwards.
ACAGAAAATGGTGAGAGTTGAACTACTTTAAGTAGAGAAGAAATTATATTCATTCAATACGATGCTAATTCAGGGCTAAATAGCCGCTTTAATTAAAACTAGAAAACAGAAGCCTTGCCTATTTAACCTTTGTTTTAAAAATCTCTGCTTAGTCCATCCAAGCCTCACCTAAACGTCATTTTGAGTGTTGACACCTGAATTTATGTATTCAGGACGCTATCATGCACTTGACCGATTTTAAGCTGATTTTTTCCGCCTAGATGCATTTTTCAAGATAACAATATTTCGGAATAATGATAGTTGAAACTTGGAAGTCGCAAAAATTAGTTTTGTTTATGAAACTATTATACATCATAATGACTTCAAAATAAAAGTCTCAATTCGAGTCTTATAACAAGAGATAATGCGCTTCAAATCAAAAAAAGTAAGAGATTTGTGATACTTTAAATCAAGATAAAGCACTTAAACAATCTTGTTCCTTAATGAAATTTTTTGTTGTGCAAGTAAATCAAAGAAAATACTATGCTTTTTAGTCTTTTTTAACTTAAATGTTTATTATTATTGTTTGATATATATTTTAATACTATAATTCACATTTTAACTGAATTTATAGTTTTAATATTTGTATATAAAATAAAAAATATGCAAATCTGCCTAGGCCTAGGATGCTTCGACAGCCTGACAACCACCTAGCGATTTTTAAAATACCGATTGAAAGGCAACTCAGCCAAAAGGGTAAACAACCAAGCAGAAAATAATAAACAAACGACATGCATTCTAAATAAAATGCAAATACAAATACAAATACAAATGAACACTCAAACAGAGGCCGGGGCTTAAAACCTTGATTAAAAGTGAGAAATCATGTTCTCTAAGCTTTAATTAAATGCCTACATCTCAATACAAGGTCTTACACACACACATATACATGTATACATATATATATATATACATATATATATACATACATACATATATATATATATATATATATATATATATATATATATATATATATATATATATGTTAAATCTCCATTTCCAATCAGCTTCAGCTCTTAACCTCAAGAATATTGAAGAAAATAAAAAAAAGCGGACAGTTTGTAATTGTACATAAGCTTATCTCCTCACACAGTGAGATAGATATATAAATTGGATAAAAAAAAAAATTCATGAGCATCATTTTGGCCGTGATATTGGAAAAGACTATTGTTTTAATTACCAGGAAGAAGAACTTCAAAGATTAATTTGTGGTTGCAAAGTTTGTTCAGTAGCCAATTCGTCGAGTTTCTTGACCACATTTTCTGCCACATCACCATATGCTTTCGAGACTACCGATTCAGGCGATGATATTGTTACCGGGACACCCTCATCACAGCTCTTCCTTATTTCCACTTCTAATGGTATCTGAAATCGCAACCCAATTTATTTATTGGATTGAATAATGGCGAAGGAATTAGTCATCATCATCATAAAACATCAGCCTGGGTTTGGAACCGGCCAAACCACTATAATACTTATTCTGACGAAAAAAATCGTAGAAAATTTAGCAAATTGTACGAACCCAAGAATAATCGGAGCTTACCTCACCGATAAAGTTGTAACCCATTGAAGATGCTGTTTTCCGGGTTCCTCCTTCCCCGAAAATGAATGAACGTTCACCACAATGCGGACATTTGAAGCAGCTCATGTTCTCTATAAATCCCAATATCTGCAAAAGCAAAAGAACACTATTAATCATTCACCTATGGTATTCTTAATGGTAACAATTATATTTTTCAATCAATAAAATGTGTACAAAAAGATTAACATGGGAAAACAACATTCAGCCTATTATCCAAACCCTCACAAATATTACTTAAAGAAATGTAACCGTACAGGAACTTGGACTTTAGAGAACATTTTGACTCCTCTTCGGGCATCTATTAATGCAACATCTTGTGGAGTTGAGACAATGAGAGCACCTGCAGACAAATTTACAATGATAAGTTATTTTTTACTTCCTTTTTCGGTGCATGTGACCTATAGATGTAGCACTTCATATAGGAGTACTCTAAACTTTGATCATTACAATATTATTAACATTTTTTATGAGTGGCAATGGATGATCACTCACTCAAATCCCCTAAAAGGGAAAAAAGCAAGCTTTCCAAAACAGTTTAAAATATTACGAAAGATAATGGAATAAAGTTCCCATTTCCAGTGACATTGGAACAAGAAAACTGCGAGTTCCAAAGGATAATCAACCAAACATCAAACAAAATATGAGTTCAGGAATGAAAGTACACCAAGAAATAGAAGCTTATCACCATGATCCACATTAAAGACAAGTCTGCAACAAAGCACATCGCCTTGATCATAAAATTGGTAGAACGGTGTCTAATTGACTAATCTACGGACCTGATAATTGCAGATTTTGACTCATAGTTAACTGAGCATCACCAGTGCCAGGTGGCATATCAACCACAAGTATGTCAAGATTCCCCCATTCAACTCCCCGCAGCATTTTGTTTAGTGCACTCATCACCTTCATAAACAAAAAGGCCAAGTCAACTTCTGAAGTAAAGCAAATAGTTGTAGAAGATGAAAGCCCCACGTAAAAAAAAAATTAACGTGTTTCAAATTTATAGGATACAACAACAAAGATACAAACAAATTTTTCACCATAACAAAAGAAAATCACTCCAGATAAGTGTTTACAACCAGGTAAAGTTACATTAACTAAATCACATGGTAACATAGTATGATATCCTAATAGAGACACTTATGCTAAAGCTTTGGAATAGAGATACATACCATGGGACCTCTCCACACAATAGGTGAATCCTTCTCCACAAGAAATCCAATTGACATACACTTAACTCCATAGTTCTCTATCGGTATCATCTTTGCATCTACAGAAAGAAAAGAAAGAAGAAAAAAACCTGTTATAGCTGTCGCAAATGTTAGTGAAGAAGGCGTCATCATGACCTGTAGTCCTTGCATATAAAATTTAATTTTATTCAAATGATGAAGTAGAAGATGTAGGGATTCTAGCACAAGAGCGAGTAAGAGACTAACAAATTGGAATGATTTAGTAAAAAAACTCAAGTTTAAACTTCCCTCGTAACAATAATATAACTGAAACCAGCAGGATTATCACTATCTTAAAACTACAGATGTAACACTGAAGTCATGAACAATTGCCTTCATTTGATAAAATGCCTTCAAAAGCATCTTAATGAATCAAATACTTGCCTTTAGTCAAATCTGGCTTTTTGTCGATCTTCATCATTGTTGGAACAGATGGCCCATAAACATCAGCATCAAGCAATCCCACCTTCAGTTGGCACTTCTTAGCAAGTGCAACTGCCAAATTCACTGAAAATTTAACCAGTAAACATATATGAGCCAAATCAATGTAGAGAGCAAATAATGATGGCAGATGGTTCAAGTGGTTTCAAACTAACACACATGATCAGTCAGTATTATATTAACTTAGTATGAATAATTAAAATAGATGTTATAATATTCAACCTCTCCTTCAACCGACTCAAAAACTGAAAGTTTTCTCTTGGAAATTGATCAGTCGTAAGAGAAAATGACTGAAATAAATTACTATCTCAAACAATAAAATATATATTCATAATGAACAGAAAATTTAGTAAATACCGGCTGTGGTGGATTTCCCAACACCGCCTTTCCCAGAAGCTACAGCGATAATATCTTTCACCCCTTCAAGAAGCAACTTTGATCTATTAACTGATGTCGCATAACCTCTAACACCTCCAAATCTCTGCATAAACTCACCCCACTTCCATAAACAACCAAACAAAATTCAACTGATTCAACTTTGAATCAAAAAACTAATGAATTTCTTACACTTAAATGTCGCACCAACTCCTTCATGACTTTCCTGCTCAAGTCCAGTAGCAAATTACATTATTCACCCGAGTTTCGTGATTATGCCATAAGATATGGGTATGAGGAAGGTTTTAATTTCCTTTAAGGTCAAGCAAAGAGGTGATGATTGGTGGGGCAAGTTCGGTGAATGAATTGAACAGAATAATAACCAAACCTGACCAAACTTTCTTATATTTAAGAACATAACTGCATCTAAGTAACCGAATGCCAAGTAATTAACTAGTGATAATGATGATACTAATTATAAGAAAATTCATTGCACGTCAACATAAACTCTACTTAGGGATGCTCTGATGATAATTAAATAGGATGAAAACTTAAACGTGTAAGAATTTGTTAAGGTAAATGTTCAACAAGTTTATAGCTTCTCATCATCATCCATCACACAGTTGCTCAAAATTTATATGAACATATTCAAGCAAGACAAAAGAAGCAACAGTATCTTTCAAATAATGTCACTTTATATTCAATTCGAGCAACATAGCACAACAACCAATTAAAAACTTAAAATCTCATTAGTTCACTGGTTCACGAATTCCTAACAGTATTTAGAAATCAGGCATTAAGGATTGACGATTCGGTTTCTTAATTACCTTAAATTCAATGAAAATTTGATATTTTGAATCAGTGACCGGTGTAGCGGTGGAGAAGGGAGGAAGACAAATGCTTATTACGTCAAAAACATGGCTTCAACGAAGGAGATGACCCAGTAAGAAACTACCATTGACCGAAAATGGAAGAAGTAAAGGAAGGACGCACGCCAACCCAAAGGGAGGAGGGAGTCTGACGCCGGCGAACAAAGAATCGTTAACTGAGGTGGATTGAGAAGCCCATAACTTCGAATTCGATTACTATAAATTGAGATTTGGGACACTGCAGAGGAGTAGCAGGCAACTGTCCAAAACGACATAGTATTCGAAATTTGGCATTTCACAAAATGGTTTTTTAGAATTAGGTTTAATTATATTTTATGGTATATAATATATGTGAACTAGGGTTCGTTCAAAATTGTTTCCACAAATTATTATCAAGTTTAATCTTGGTTCAAAACAAATCAAGCCAAGCATCTATATTTTCAAACTTTGTTTAATAAATTTTTATCGATTTCGAGTCCAACTTTATTTTTCCAGTTCGATTCAAAGCAAATCTAACCTTGACATGTTTAAGATTGGCGTTAAATATTTTAATGAGCTCTCGAGTTTCAAGGTTGATTCGAGCTTCAAATTCCAGCTTGAGCTCAGGTATTTAACATATCATTTATCCATGGCTTCTCAATTTATTAGACATGTTTGTCGAATAAACTTAGGTTGAATTTTGCCAAATTTATTTAATAAAAGCATCAATCTAAGCCCAACCCAATCACACTGTAAAACTTTAGACTTGAATTGGACTGATCACGTCATCCCCAAGCTCGACTCGTCAGCCGTTCTACTCATTAACAACTCATCATGTTTATTTATGAATGATCCCATTTATTTTTATATAAGTTTGAACAAATATACCACTACCCCGTACACATATATATAGTTTGCTTCTTTCATTAATATTTCCCTGTAGAACATTTTTTTTACTAAATAGTTGGTATTACATATTTTTTTCACAACATTAGCTTTATAATTTATCTTAAGGTGACTTCGTAATGTTTTTGGTGCACAAAATTCTTTATTTCATTTCTTGTTAGACAATTTTCTTATCTTATTGTCTTATGATCATCAAACTAGAATGAATTATTCCACATGTAGTGCAAAATAAACTAAAGCAATAAATCATTCATACAAGAAATAAGAGTTTTTTACTTGGCTCCTTTTGATTGGGCTTACAATTAATGTCAATCATCAAGGTATATTCAAGGATCTAATAGAATTGCTTTATTGATTGCTTAAAGGCCAAGAAGAGTTCGTACACCAGAGTTTTCCAAAAAAGACAAACCCTAGATCTAAGCCAATTAATAGAGAAATCATACAGAAGACTACTCTAAGCATGTAACAATACCAATTTACAAAGCCACATTGAAACCCTAACCAGAGAAGAGATTTTATAACCTTCACAGAAGATCGAAGGAAAACCACCTCAACAACCCAACTTGCCAACTTGCATCAGATTTTCGTCACAACTGCATATAACCAAATGATAAAAACGTGCTAGATCAAACGGTGTAAGGAGAAATCGTCAATACTAAGGAATCGTAGTAGCAAAGAAGAGAGAAAGGGTGAAAGTGGAACCTTAGAGCTGAAACACGACTTATATAGCTCTCCCAGTTAACAAAACGCACGACATTGCTGTTAGGGCCTGTTTAAGCCGAGTTAAAACTGGGCAAAAAACAGAATTGGGCTTTAACAAATATACATGGCTTTAGACAGAAATACAATTTGATACTAGGTATAGATGAACATAAAACTAAGTATAGAACACCTATAATCTAACACCACAATTATTAAAAGTCGGGCAAAATGCCTCTTAAAAAAATTTAATGTAATATGTACCTATGTTGAATTTCCCACATACGTAAATTCCTAACAAATCAGAATTGCTAAGCGTAAAAATGTCCAACATGTGTAATATTTAAATCATACGTAAGAGGCTAGAGCGTATTTGAAATTGCTTTCTCATTCGACCTGATTACATGTTAAAGTGGCCCAAGTCAGAAACTTGAGAAGGTGCGCACTGTTAACAGCTAATCAATTTTTACACATTTCATTATTTATATAAGTCTAAAAATAAATACTCTCAAAACAATCGCTTGCCTGCCTGTACCATTCCAACCTTATCTTGCAGGTTTTATCATCCAAAACAAAAAACTTAAATCTCTAAAATATCATCTCAACTGAGAGAACTATAAATAGAACTACAACAATCCAACCCCTTTATTACCTTATTCATTTGAATCATCAAACAACCTTTATCCAAGAAAAATGAAACTTCTTGCTTTAGCTATATTACTAACCCTTGCAATAGGAAATTCTATTTTGGTCAATGCAAGTGACCTAACATCCTCAAAGATTTCCTTGCACCACCAAGCCTGAATCCGGACAACATAACCCGGCAATATTTCACATACAACGGATTCCGACCCCTCAGGAAAGCTAACCTGACCGAAAAAACGACAGCCTTGGTAACAAAAGTTACGCTCAAAGAATTTCCCACCTTGGAAGGACAAGGAGTTTCTGTTTCCTCTATTATATATCCTCCTTCGAGAATCAACTTGCCTCATATTCATCCTAGAGTACTCCTTGGAAGTTCAGAAGTTGGGTTTGTTGACACGACCAACAAGCTCTTCACACAAACACTCGAGGCTTTCGACATGTTCATCTTCCCTAAAGGACTTGTGCATTATCAAGTCAACTTGAAACCCGATTCACCTACTTACGCGCTTGGAATATTTGGAAGTGCCAATGCTAGAACTGTGTGTTGCCGAGTACAATATTTAGCTCCGGAATTAGCCCTGAAACTCTTGCTAAGGGTTTCAAGGTTGATGAGGAAACTATTTCCAAATTAATCCAAGCAAACAAGAAGTGAGACATATTGCATTGTTGGAATTAGTTGTTGTGCTTCATCAGTGTCTGTATATTTTTCAGCATAAGGCATTAGTATGCTAATATCAAATAATTTCAACAAGTAAAAACTGTTATTGTTTGATTTGTCTAATATCTGGTATTGTATTTACTCCAAATGTAATATTCTTAAAATTATCCTATTTGGTAAAAAAAAAAACAATTGTAAGCGTATATATGCAAAAATTTTAAACAATAAAAAATTGTATTACTTGTATTTTTAATATTTTCTTTGCACGAGAGGTACTTATTACTTATAATTTATAAATGGTAATTTTCACTCTTTAGCTATATTTATTCAATAAAATGATCACCTACTTTTGAGTAATTAGCAACTATTGCCTAATTTGGATGAAATCTGTAACACTAAGTAGTTTTAGAGAAAAATATAGCTATTGTTTCTAATTCAGTAACATAGAAAAAAACAATAACCTATAAGTATAGTGTGCTTCTTTATTGAAGTATAAAAAACAAATAAATGCAAATCCAAATTTCTTAAACACTTTAACAAGCCCAATATGCAAAACTCAATATATACACAATAATCTACGGGAAAGAAATTGAATATATCTTAATTGGTACACATCTCAAAAAGAATGTGGAGGTATTGAATGCGATTACCGATCTCTTCAAAAATTGATATTCTTCAATAAATAAATAAATAAATAAATATATATATATATATATATATATATATATATATATATAGCACAGCTATTGCATCCTTCCTTAGCCACTCCGGCGTGTATTCAGCTGCTGGACCCCATCCCACTCCCCTGTTAACGCCATGTTCTTTAGATTGAAACTATATTATAATGGTCCGAAAATGAATTTAACTTGTTGAAACCAAATAACATTTAAAAGATATATTTTTAAGAAAAAGAATTGTTTATGCGAAGAGGACATATAACCGGCTCGGGAAATTGTTTAAGAACATCGCCATGATTATAAGGGTCGTAAGGTCATGACCGGTTGACCGATTTAGGTGAGTTACGCGGGACAAATCAGGGTTTTCTTAATTTGAGTTGACATTATCCCTGTATTTTAAATATATGTTAAGCGGTCGTCTAGGTAGTTCGTAGGCACGAAGATAACGAAATTTTAGTTGAATTAATTATTTTATTTATTAATAAATTGAAAACCCAAAATCTATTCGATCTAGTCACCTAAATCCCGAAAATCCTAAACACCTAACTAGTATCTAACGTTTTTTGAATTATTTCATATAATGATAAACCAAGATGAGTTGAGCCTAAAGTGAATGTGGACATGTAAATAATTATTGGAGTTTTTTAAAATGATAAAAAAAAAAGACATTTTTAAGAATATTTTCAACTTGCTGGAAACTGCATGAAAATGGAATATCATTAAGAATATATGAGAATTCACACTTTAAATTCTTTGTATAAATTATGTTGCCAGTTAAGACGATGCAAATGAAGATTTTATTTTGTTTTTAACAGAGTTTTGAACAGATCTAAGTGCTAGTTACTTGACTCCATAACTCTTGACTAAGGTATGTACTTTGTTCATGCTTCATATTTAAAGGTCATTTTCGTAACAAAATACTATTATATAAATCACACATATAAATAATAAAAACTATATATGCCTATGTAGCATCGATTGCCAGTTCATACAAATAAAGTATTAGCAATATATTAATGATTAATGACAAAATGGATAAAAAAAAACCACTCTATTCACTTTCTATATAAAGCCACTAAAATAGCTAAACACTTCAACTCACAATTCCAACATTTTTAATTTATTAGTAATCCATAAAATGGGAAAAGTTTTCAACTTGATTACCATTAGCATGATATTTGCATTATCCAATGCAATATTATCCACCGCTGGAGATCCTAACATCCTCAAAGATTTCTTACTACCTCTCGGGTTCGATCCTACCAACGTAACAGGTGATTTTTTCACCTACACGGGATTCCGACAACTCGTAAATGTCAACATTACAAGCTCTAACGCAATCATAACAAAAGCTACAATGAAAGAATTCCCAGCCCTAGAAGGTCAATCTGTATCGGTAGCTGCACTTATATATCCTCCCTCGGGAATTAATCCGCCACATATCCATCCTCGATCTGCCGAGCTTTTGATAGTAATCCAGGGAGTGCTTGAAGTCGGGTTTGTTGACTCGACTAACAAGTTGTTTACTCAGACTCTTCAGGTTCCTGACATGTTTATTTTCCCGAAAGGTCTAGTTCATTTTCAGGTTAATACAAAAAGCGATTCGCCTGCTTATGCGCTTGGGATGTTTGGTAGTGCTAGTGCTGGGGCTTCTTCTCTGCCTCTTTCGGTGTTTGGAAGTGGGATTGCTCCTCAAATTCTTGCCGAGGGCTTTAAAACTGATGTGGAGACTATTAACAAGCTTGTTGCTGCTAATACTGTTAAAGCTTGATTGTCGATTTTAAATTAGTGTGATATGTGTGGTGCGATTTTATTTCGTGATTAATGTAACTATGATCCGGTGGGACGAATGAATAATTCATGGAACTTGTAATAATGATTTGATTTTATTGAAATGGTTAATATATTGTCAGTCTGTCTGTTATATTTGTTGTTAGAAATTTAGAACTACATTGAAAATTGAATGTCTTTTCAATATATGTTAGTGTTGAGTTAACAGATTGTGACAGTTTTTCATCTTCTCTTTCTGCTTTAGTTTGTGTACGTACTTTATAACCTTTGCTGAAATTAGTCAAAATTTTCGTTACTTTTTTCAAATAGAGATTTCATTCTTTCATTTGAATTGATATATTTCATTTTTTTTTGTGGTCAGAAAGTTCATAATTTCAACCCTCAACTCTGTGACAACATGCAAATTTGACCCTTTTAACAGCAATTAGTAATGAAACATCTTACTTTCAAGTTAACAGCAGCTTACCAGCTTATAGACACAAAGTCCTAACGGAGATTTAGTAACAATATGTGTTATATATCGACATTCGAAGCACATTAGTGAAAACATCCATGCAACAAAACAACAAATTGAAAACAATACAGAAGTTGATTTTTTTGGAATTTCATGTTATTTGACAAAGATTAATCTTGATGATCTAAGCTTCCTTCATTCTGCTTTTTTAAAATGAAATTGAGGACGGGGAAACCCTGCTCGATTTTTAAGAAAGAAAAACAACAAAAGAAAATTAATAAGGATAAAGAAAAATCACAAAATCATGTCACAAGGATCATCAAAATCAACAAGACAACACAGCTAAACTTTTATTTTTCTGAAAAGAAAACAGCTTCCAACTAGAGGTGGAAGAATGCTTTTGCTTTCGTGAAACCGTTTGCCATTCCTTCATCCTGCTGATCAATGCTACAAACATTGATTAAAATGGCACTATATTAAACTAATTTACAAACTATGATCATGCTTTCAAGCAAAAAAGCTTGTTAATGGTTTGAACATCTCTTGAGCAAGAATTTCAGGAGCAATTCTGCTTCCAACAACAGGCACCGAAGAAGTTCCTCCGAACATGCCAAAATCATAAGCAGGCGAGTCACTCCTCATATTTACCTGAAAATGAACAAACCCTTTCAGAAATACCAACAATTCCAAAGCCTGAAAAGCTTGTTTAATGTCTGCCTTTGATTAAAGTTCCATATCACTTTCTACTTGTATTTTGGAAAAGCGAATACATTAATTTTCATATGTACCGATAGCGAAAACAATACAAAAGTTATTTATTCTGCTCTACTGGATCATTATTACAATTATGAATCAAACATTGACTAATTTAAAATCGAAAATCAAGCTTTAATAGTATTAGCAGCAACAAGCTTGTTAATAGTCTCAACATCAGTTTTAAATCCCTCGGCAAGAATTTGAGAAGAAATCCCACTTCCAAACACAGAAAGAGGCAGAGAAGAAGCCCCAGCACTGGCACTACCAAACATCCCAAGCGCATAAGCAGGCGCATTGCTCTTTGTATTAACCTGAAAATGAACCAGACCTTTCGGGAAAATGAACATGTCAGGAACCTGAAGAGTCTGAGTAAACAACTTGTTAGTCGAGTCAACAAACCCGACTCAAAAGCTCGGCAGATTGAGGATGGACATGTGGCAGATTAATTCCCGAGGGAGGATATATAAGTGCAGCTACCGATACAGATTGCCCTTCCAGGGCTGGGAATTCTTTCATTGTACCTTTTGTTATGATAGCGTTAGAGCCTGTAATGTTGACATTTACGAGTTATCGGAATCCCGTATAGGTGAAAAAATTGCCTGTTACGTTGGTAGGATCAAACCCGAGAGGTAGTAAGAAATCTTTGAGGATGTTAGGATCTCCAGCGGTGGATAATATTGCATTGGATAATGCAAATATCATGCCAATGGTAATCAAGCTGAAAACTTTTCCCATTTTATGGGCGATTAATGAAATTAAAATGTTGAAATTATGAGCTCAAGTACTACGTTTTTGTGAGTATTTATAGTGAATTGCAATAAATATAAATCTGCTTGGTAATTCCATATCATATTGGTAATAAATAATTAGTAACTGCATTAGTTGGCAATGAGTCGATGTTACTTAGGAACATATATTATGCATTAGTGTGTTTTTCTGGTTTTATGAGTAATCTTAATCTGTATCCTGTCCAAATTAATTTGTTTCAGAAATATGATATCAAATTGCCCATTGGGTTAGTTTTATTGTGCAAAATAGTCCAGGCAAAATGTGGCCAATTTTAATAAGTGGTTAGTTTTAAGTGTGTGTAATGCACTTATTGTACTACTATTATAAATCACTTAGCTTACAATATAATTATCAGCGCAACTATTTTTATTTTATTTTTAGGTAAATGTCTATGATATAATGTATAAATTTCATCCAAATTTTTATCAAATTACAAAAAAATCTTCCTCAAGTTTCAATTTTACATCATTATGTAAAAAATGTTTCAAATTTTCATTTTTACGTTCTAGACATGTAACTGGTGCATATCAGATATATAACATATATGTTAAAACAGTTTAGGTGAACATAACAGATGTGTTAAACCAGGTATATAACATGTATATAATAGATTTATATAGCAGGCATATATCAGAAATACACCACATTTACATATAATAGATATATAACAGATATATATACTGAACGTGAAAATGTAAAATCAAAACATAAGAACGTAAAAATGTAAAATCAAAACATAAAAAATATAAAATAAATAAAATAAATTCTTAAAAAATATTTTTGTGTAAATAGTGAACCAAAACGAGAACAAAATCGACAAATTCCCTATTTTTTTTCTTTTTGTGATTGTTAGTAACAAGTAAACCCAGGGGCTTTAAATTAGACACCAAATGATCTGATTAATAACAATATCACAAAGTAAGCAAAAACCTTATCAATAGATAAATTTTAAAATACAAGCTAAGGTAGCCGACCTGCCCCCATGTGAATTTTAATTGTAAACAAGAAACACTAATCCAGCCAAAGTTATATGCCTATGTTGCATCGCATGCCAACTATTACGAGGTTCTTTTTTTTTTTGGCAAAACACATGGCTAGTCCTTAGCTTTTTGTGGATTTTGATATTGAATTCCCTATTAATTTATCAACACATTGAATACATTATCATTTTATTTTGTTAATATATGCACCCATCTCGAGTCAACTATTATTTCAGTTGCTTGGTACGCTACAAGTTTTCAAAAAAAAAAATTAGACGATTCTAATGTGCACTGGGTGTACGAACCTTGCAATTGTGAATTTTACTTGTAATTTTATTTATTTCTCCCTCCCGTATTAAAAGATTATCATTTACTTAACATTTTAATTTCTCGTTTATTTGTCATTTTAGGATATCATTACAAAATTTAACATTTTCTTCTTAGTTTACCGTTGTCTTAATTAAGAAAGAGATTAAATACAAATGAAATTATAAGGTAGTAATTAAGAAGAAAAGAAATTTTATAATTAAATAAAATGTATAAACTAATCACTTTTTAATAGTATAATAAATGTTTTATTGATTTTAATAAAAATATCATTCTTACACTATATAATTTTGTTTAAATGTGAATTGTATTTCCAAGTATTTCAATGCACCTATAACAATCGCAGGGTTTCATGAATGATTCTAGTAATAATAGGATGACTCTAAGAACAGGGTCATGAACCACCAAGTATTTTTTGAAAAAAATTCAAGATTTGCGTGGCTGCGTTCAATCCCATCAATTTACAAACTTCGTTTTACTTAAATTGACCTTGCGAGTAAAGTTAAATGGTCAACTTGACTGTACATCTAGAAAGAATTGTCCGAGTAAAAAAGCATACAAACAATATTTTTGTGTATATAAAATTATTTATTGATATGAATTATACAGTTTGATGTATGAAATGAAATTAAGAAATTAACTAATACAAGTGAAATATTTCTCTAATAATTTTTTGGATATTAAAATTAAATGATTTAAATAAGTGTGAATTGTAAAAGACATGATGAGGTATATGAGGTGGAATGATATTAAAAAACCATTAATTGAATTATATTTGAAAACAATAACAAATTAAGGAGTTCAATGGAATTGTAACATTCTCATTTGCTGGCGTCGGACGAAATTAGAAACGGAATTTAAGTGGATGGGTGTAATGCGAATTAGTCAATGAACGGGGGCATATATGCAAAGGATAAATAAGAAAAAAAAAAAAAATGAACCCGACGTGAATCGAACACGCAACCTTCTGATCTGGAGTCAGACGCGCTACCATTGCGCCACGGATCCTTGTTTGTACTAAATTAGCCATTATTAAATATAAATGAATAAATAAATCGTCTGACAACGAAAATATATTTTTTACTTAATCGCTTGGCTCGTTCTATTTCTTTTAGCAAGAGTAATTTCCAAAAGTTATCTTCACAATAAAACTAAGAATGGCATCCCATTCACAGCTTTTGTTTATTCAGTTCATATTACACGATAAATTTAACTTAACCACTGTAAAAGTTTATTTCAATACAATTCATGTTTACAGAAAATCTTAACTTATACATCTCAAAATACAACACCAAATTCTAACAGAGCTTAACATCATAGTCAAAACTTGAGCATCATAATTCATTCCATAGATCCACCTAGTTTTTGTGCACTAAGGATGCTATCACGAGATCTTAACCTTTTTCTCCTTAACTTCTCGATTATGGGGAAAGTCAGCTCTAACTATTGTGATGCATTAAGCTAGGGGTCACAATTTGTGTGCTAACGGGAATTTAAGTCATCAAAAGTCACAATCTTTGACCCTCACACACACCTACACTAATTTCCTGTTAGGGTCATAATATAAAGACTTTGTACATTGTGTAAAGATCTTAACCTAATAGTTGAGATTGAAACTGTGATTGAGTCTATGTTTGGGAGGATGAGATGTAGTTTGTTATTTATTATTGTAACAAAGAGGCAATTTTATAAAGAAAAGATTTCGTACTGATTCAACAATTGTAATACAAATGTTTATAATTTTTTTTATTATAGGGGATTCCAATAGTTTAGGCTCAAAAAATGTAAATCGCTACAACTTAAGTACAAAAATAGGATGTAAGTTAAGTTCCAAATATCAAGTTCACGAGTCTTTTACTTGGGTATTAATTATTTGCTAGAAAATAATGTGAAATGAAATTACTGTGCTTGAGAAAATATCATGCAAGAAATAAAATACTTTTTCTGAGTTTAGTTCCTACAAGTACAACAATGTAAAATATTTGATGACACCACTAGAAAATATTTTTGAACACAAATTCAAGCATATAATATCTTACTTCAATTTGTTAGTTTGATAAATATAAATGGTAGAAATTTGTGAATTATTAAATCACTTATTATATTAATTATATGAAAAAAACAAGTCATCTACATATTTAATACAAGAAATCAAACAATGTATTACAACAACTCATATGTCACTAAAAATATTGTAATAAAAAGACTATTATCCGTAACAAATAACAAGAAGAATATCAACATAGATATGTGGGCAACAAGGAGTATGCAAATTTACTATAAAGAAGACATGTACTGCTCATTTTGACAACGAAAATATTGATGAGGTCACTTACAATTTGGCAATGCAAAAATTAAGCTCAATTAAAAAAAATTAAGATAAATAAATTACAATTACAAATACGTATAGCTACCGCAACTGCCGATTACAGAGCAACAATAACTCCAATGTATAATCAGTGTGCCACAATGATGAATCCCAAACAAGTCACAATTTTGTGTACCTTAAAATAATGAAGGACGATCAAAGCAAAGTTGGATACTTTGCATCGAGGAAGTCTCTGAGAGTTCGAGCAGCTTTCTGACCCCCCATTATTTCGGTCAACCTCTCTAAGGGAAGAAGGGCGAGTTCAGCTAAGCTTTTACACCCTTCCATTATACCCCTGTAATTCGAATCTGTTACTCCTGGAAGCCGTCTCAGAAGCTCCACCGCTGATGTATTGTAATTCTCAGCTCTGTAATCATATAACAAAAGGAGTCTTAACAAAACATATTCAAGTTCAATCAAGAAAGTAACAGTTTGCATGCGTCTTGCCTTACGTCATTCTCGATTACACCCTCTTCTGATGGGACACCGATTCTCGTCGCCTTAGTTTCATCGGGTTCGTCCTGATTTGCCTTCAGCGACGCAAATATTTCGGCCGTGGCATGCAAGCTTCGAGACCAAATGATGCGCAGCCGTGGGAAATGAAGAGCCAGCAATGACAGCTTCGATATTATACTATTTGGCGTCACATCTTCGCTGATATCACTTGCTGACTGTAAATAATTAACCCACAAAATAAACAAACCGACCCTAAACACAGCATTTCCTCAGATTTAGGATGGGTTTAGGTTTACCTGGAATGAGAAGCTTTTGTCTTGTGAAAACTCTATCAGAAGAACGGGAATTCTATAATAGCGAACCATTGTTTCCACTTGGTGGTAAAGGCGGCCTGATGTGAAGCTCATGAAGAGATCTTGAATGCTCTTTCTCTCCACACATATTAGTGGGGAGAGGATATAGTCCCCGACTTCCAATGTTATTGGTATGATTCGCATTCCTTTCTGGTGGAGCACATTTGGAAGGCTGCTCATAAATTCCCTCATGTCCACGATGACCTGAAAAAATGATTTTTTAAATCAAATTGTGCAATGAATGATAAATGATAAAAAATAATGGCAAATACACTGCATGGACCTGCATTTCTTTCTCAGCTTCTTTTCTTCCCCCAGCCTTTCGGGTAACCGAATTGAGTGAGCTAGAAGGATGCGACTCCATGGAAGAACTCACTCCAATTCCATTCGCATTCTGTACCATGTGCAAAATCCAAACAATGAAAGGAAATAGCAACGCTTACTAATATTGAACCCGAAACTATCAAGAATTACAAGTGTCGATTTATTTTGCTATTGATACACTATATAATTTTATGAACAACATGAGGACAGTAATTTATAGAAACAATGAGATAACGTATAATTTAGTTCCATGTATCACTGAATCAGCCTAATCGCAAAGCAAAATAAGTGATGAAGTGGACACCAAAAAAAGACAAAACTCATATGGAAGTTGCAACATGAACATTGATTACAACAAAATCCTATAGAGTACTACCAACTAATCGTGCTTAAAAGGTCTGAAGCTGCATCATATTGAAGCTATATGAGCTTAATAAATGTAAAATTTACAGTGTGCATAGTTTTTTCCTCCCGTATTAAAATTCCTGATTCATGTGGATTAAAAGGGCAAAGGACCCCACTGCCTAACAAAAAAGTTAATCTCCAAAATATCATTAACTGAGAGTCTGAGAATGAGAAACAATTGAAGTAGAATATACCTGATCAACTGGAATCATCATCAACGATTTCTGTCGGATCAAGGATTCAAATGCTCCATTTTCCCTTCGTATGCTTGCCTCAAACTTTTGGACCTCAGTAGAGCTTTCATAGAAAAGGAAATAAACTTTCAACATTTCTGACGGATGTTCAGCTTTATAGACTTCAATTTCTCGAACAAGTGTCACGTCCGGATGGTAAACAATAATTACAGAGGGCTTTAGAATATCAAGTATGGGCTCATCACTTTCTTGCGCATAGAAATGCACTGGCGGTATCGGTTTAGCAGTACTACTATGTGAAGTATCAGGCTGTAAAGAATGCTTGCGAAGGACTCCCTGGTCTTTAGACGCACCTTCGAAGTTTCCTTCACAAGATCGATCAGTAACAGGTTTTTCATACCCAGAAGTTTTGCCATCATTCACTGAACTATATAATTCAGGATTGTTGCTTGATTTCACTTTGTTGCTGACATTATCATCTTTCTTTCTATAATTTTGAGCATTAGCTTTACGTTTCTTATTCCGTCCTTCACCCCTTTCTTTTCCCTGTTCGCTAATGTCAAGAGGCTGGGGTTCATTGTGATCAAAGCAATCTTTTTTACGCTGGTTTCTTATTTCTGATGCAGCTGCCAACAGGACAAGATGCTCCTGTTTGTTTATGCTGCTAGCTTCTGTATTCTGTCCAGCTGTTACAGGGACAACACCATCAAGAATGCCAAATCCCTTTGATTCCTTTGATTTAGGCTTCTTTTTCTGAGGTTTTTGCAAGCCACGCAATTCTACTTTGCTCAATAAATACTTCTCCCACTCTTCTTGCAAGACCTTCAATCATTTCAAATGACAAAACGTTGCTAACCAAATTAGCAAGTTACAAGAACAAGATTCCCTTGAAATCGCAACCTTGTCTTTACAGCATAAATGAAAATCACCAACACATGAAAATATTCCAAAATATTAAGGAGCACGAAATAAGTTGCCTAAAATGAAATTATGCAGACCATACAGAACACGGTCATGAGCTGAATCTGGAAATTGCCAGAAAAAAATGTCCTCATTTGAAATAGGGAGCATTAAGTTCCAAAAACAAGATAAAACTGATGAGGATTTTACTTCAAGGGGAAGAAGAATCAAAATAACAATTAAAAATAAAGTAAAAAACCTTTTCTGGCCCATTAGTGATGAAGTCCTCAAGCTGCATGCATGAGCGTTCATCTTTGCAAGCCACTAGAACTAAGCCACTGTCTTCTCCACTTTCAACCAAAACCTCTTCTCTGTGTTTTATTCTTCCTTCCTCTATCTCTTCAAGAATTTCCTATAACAAGTAAACCTATGTCAACTAACACCGGAATATCCAAGCACCGATATACATCTACATTATCAATCATAATAAACACCCACACAAGCATTGATTACAACCAATGTAGCCTAATAAGCCATTATTAGTAATAGGAAATCAGGACTACTGACATGATGAGGCTCAAGCACCATATCTCATTTTGACAAAGAGCTTAAACTATAAGATCATAGAAACGGAAACTCACTCACACGTAACACCTTCCACTTAGGTGAAGCCTCCAAAACCTCCTCTAGTATAACTCCACCATTTGGATCAGAGGATGAAGTTCCATCAGCTACACATTTAAAGTAGAAAAATATCACCACATACATAGGTAACCATAACATAGAAAGAGAAATGAAAATTATGCCCTCACCTTCTTCCTCGTTATCATTTTTCTTCAGCTTCCTCTTTTTGCTACTATTGGACCCATTTACTCTTACATCATTTGACCTTTTCAAACCATATACACGCTTCTTTGCAAATTCAAATATCTTAAAGCTGGACTCTGCAAATATCCAAACAGAACGAAAACTCTCTGACACCCTAAGCGTATCCAAATATTTCAAATAACTGACTGCATCATACCTAACAGAAGAAAAATACAATTCAAATATTCCTATCAGTAAATAGTTCACGATTCGCATAGCATACAAGGAAGTTATATCGGATTCCCTATAAATATTTCGCATTTTAATTGTCATTGATAGACCAGAACAGGAGTTAAATGTGGCAATGGGCTTCTCAAATGTTATATGATCATATATCTCCTCAATCTTTTTTCTAAAAAAGATATCATGATGATCTCTTATTAGCAGTTAACAATAGAAAGAATACAAGCTTTTCTCCATTTACATTCAAAAACCAGGACCAATAAATATAAACATTACCTGACAAGATAATCTAGCAACTTTCTCAAGGTCTTCAAATCAGAAACAAGCTGTTTTGTCCTCTTTCCCAAAACATGCCAAATTGGATCCAATTGCCTCCGCACAATCTCGTCAAAAGATTTGAATAATCCATTCTCTACAGTCAGATCCTCAACATCAACCTTATTGGTCTTCCTCATCTCTTTCAAACAAGCATCCATAACTTCCTCAATCGCCTTCTGTATCCCCACCATGTACCTACTCATCGGAACCCTAACATCAATCACCTCAGGCGGGGTCCTCTCAAGCTCCTCCGATACATAAACCTGAAACCTCGGCCAAAGGTGCAATTTCTTTATATAAAGAGACTTCATAATACGTTCCGTCTTCGAAAACCCTGCCACCATAGCGTACGGTTTGTCGGTGAAGGCACGAATGTAAATGTCCTTCGATAGGGTTTTGAGAATTCTAGCAATGAAAGCTTCCGTCGAAGTTTCAGATAGAGAATGGACATTGAGAATAATCAATCCCGACAGAGCAGAAACAGGGACTCTACTGCTAAGAAGGTCAACGATGAGGATTCGAGGAGTGATGAAGCAAATTTGGCCGGAGGAGTAGAGAGAGAGGCGGTGGTGGGAGGGAAGCTCGGCCGTGATTTCGGTGATTTGGTGGTGTTCAGGGGAGTGGTAGGGATGAGAGGTGAAGTGGTGGAGGATTTGGGATTTGAGAGAAGGGGAAGGGGAGAGAATGAGAAGAGTGCCTTGAGAGGGATGGTGGAGGAGAAGAAGAGAAGAAATAAGTTTAGAAAGAGAGAGACCGGAGGAAAGGATTACCAGTCCGCCGGCGGGTTCCTCAAGGAGATCTGTGATTATGTGCTCGTGAAATTGGACCATCGTTCTTCCTCCGGGAAGCGGGAAGAGAGTTGCCGATGGTGGCGTTGAGAATTAAACAAGGATTTAGGAGGGGGATTCCAACGACGCCGTATCTTCGAGTTGATACCAATTTATATGTGCTTATGGTTGACTATAAATTATATTTAGAAAAAAATAGAGAAAATAGAATATAAAAATACCACTAGTAGTTTTACAATAAATGTACGAAAAAAATTCTCTGCATTTGAAAAATATATGCATGATAAAGTTGAGTATGTCTAGTTTTATTTTTTTTTTTTTACTTGGTTCAACGAAACCTTGTTTAATTATATTCAAATCCGATCCGTGTAAAACACATAGTTATGATGAATGAGTTTTTCAATGAAAATTTTTTACGTTCGTAAAGCTAGAATTAGATATTTTGCTTAAATTATACCTAACTGCTTACCATGTCCATTTGGACCAACCCTCATGGATTAGTTCATTGATTTTTAAATCAATAGTTGATATATTTTTAAGGTGCGGGTTTGGTTCATATGATGAAAGGAATTGAATGTAAATCTATTTCATTACCTAATTTGTTTGGTTATGTTAAGGAAAGCCAATGAAATTTTCAATTTTTTCATTTCTGTCGTATATGAATATTAATAATATAATTATTTTTGTATAAATAGTATTTATTATTAATAAAGCGAAGAAGATTACAAAGATGTCCATCTATTTTTGTGATTGTGAAACTTGATGTCTATTTGAATACACCGTCTTCCTATCTTGCTCAGCTTCTGCGATTTTGTTTAGTGAAGAAATCCCATTGGAATTCTAATTAAACCAAAGAATACAATTGACCGGATAAATGAACAGTTGGAGAAAATATCTCAATAGATTGAGTTTATAATTTATAAAAGGGTGTTGCTATGTGCCGCCCAGTATTACTATACGCTGCCCGTATTTTTTACAAATACGGACAAGAAAGGATAAATAATATACGTAGGCGGACAAAATTTCCGCCTACTCCGCACCACGGGCGGATGTGAAATCCGCCCGTAATTCAACATAGGCGGACCCGTTGTCCGCCCATACAGGGTATAGGCGGATAAGGAGTCCGCCTTTAATCATGCATAGGCGGAATTTTTATCCGCCCAAATTGCAACATAGGCGG
>CATIWQ010420185.1:0-12083 GCA_949673415.1 Euphorbia schlechtendalii | reverse complement strand
TCCGTTTTTGATAAAACGGTGGATTGGATCATTTATTGTTCAAATTAAAATTTGTTTTGGGTATTTTGTTGATCCAATGCCTTGAATTTTAAGGTGTTAAAATTTGATAGATTTTAAGGTAAAAATTCAATGAAAATTTTTCTTAATAAAAATTCAAGGTTATATTTCGATAAATTTTGATGAAATTTAATTATGAAAAACTCCTTGAAATATTTCAATAAATTACTTACATATTTTTTTATATGTGTTTAAGAATAAAAACCTGATATAAATGAAATATGTTAAATGTGAAATTAACTCATTTAATTGTGGTACCAATGTAAATGGGTAAATCAAGGTTAGGAATTGTGATCCCCAAATTTGAGTGGGAGCAAAATTGATAATTTTGCTATATGGCTAAAAGCCATATGGGCCTTAACAGGCTTGAGATCACAATTACCTAAGTTGATAGTTTCACCAATTATTTGGCTAAATTATAACAAGTGTAATTGACAAGACATGGAATAAATTTTGATTTAAAATCTTTAAACAAATATTTTGGTCTTTGTAATTACACCACCCAAATTTGTTATATTACAACCAAACAATAAATCCATTAAATATTGAGTCGTTTAAAGTGTTTCTTGGATTCACACCTCTTCCATACACTGGAGCATAATGTGAAACATGCTCAGCAGGGCACATTATGTTTTCTCAGTGGGCCGCGGAGGGTTAGGATACTTTGTATAGCTAACATGTGGAATAGCGGTTTGACTCAACGGGTTTTTGTTCTAACTCAGTTAGGCCCAAGAAAACAGATGGGTAAAGTACCAATACGCCCATAAACCAAGAGTCCTTTTGAGAAAAGGATCGGATAGGTTGTCCTACCAAACATTCAATAATGGGTTCTATGTTCGGGCTTAGTCCGACTCATTATTGGAGGGTCGTGGATCTTGGAATAATGCTAAATCTTAAACCACCTTTAAAAATAAATTTTGGATTGATTAATTTTGATTTGAGCTTTGAGTAAAGTCCTTTATTGTAAACCTTGCAATTGTTCTGTGTGGAATCTTTTTTAGTTACTAAAAATAAAAATGGCCACAAATAACAACCACTCGATCAGGTCACTCATGGATAAGGAGCCGCTTTCGGGAACTAATTTCCTTGATTTGTCCAGGAACTTGTTGATAGTTCTAAGGATGGAAAATAAGGAATATGTTTTGAATGAGCCTTTACCAGCTGCACGTCCTATTGGATGCAATGTCACTCCTGAGATGGTTGCTCAATACGAACAACATGTAAAGGATGACCGTGATGTGTCTTGCTTAATGTTGGCAACTATGGTTCCTGACCTTCAGAAGCAATTCATGGATCATCGTGCTTATGATATCATGGATATTATGAAGAAGATGTTCCAAGAACTAGCTCGTGAGGAACAATATTTGATCACCAAGGCATTCAATAGGACAACCATGGTGCCCGGAACTTCTGTTAGTGCACATGTGCTAAAGATGAAGGGGCATATTGAGACGTTGGCCTGACTCGAGTTACCTGTTCCAAGGTCTTAGGCTGTTAACACTATCCTCGGATCTCTCCCTGATACTTTCAATCAATTTATCATGAACTACAACATGCAGGGTCATGATAAGTCTATTGATGAGTTGCACGGCATGTTTAAAGCAACCGAGCAAGGTCTTGAAAGGAAGACTCCAGAGGTGCTGTGGTAAATAAAGCTGGTAGGAGCAATGCTAAGGCAAAGGCTAAGTTTAAAGGCAAAGGTAAAGGCCCATCGGCTAAACCTTGGGCTAAAAAGAAGGCTGGGCCTAAAGGTAAGCATCCATCTCCTAATGATGAATGTCATGAGAGTCACGAAAAAGGACATTGGAAAAGTCAATGTCCTAAGGTAAAGGAGCGAGTGAAGAAGGCCAATAGCACTTCTTTAGGTATTTATATTGTTGAGATTAGTCTAGCTATTTCTAATAATAATGTTAACCTATAGAAATGTTAAATTTATTAAAATATGTTTGGGAACATTACTATATTTAGTGAAAATTTAGTTTTTTCTTTATTTGCAAATTTTTTAAAACCACAAGCACTTTTTGCAAAGAAAAATTTTATAAGTGCCTTTTTGGAAAATGATCAAACTACAAGACATATTTAATTAGATTGCAAGAAACAGAATCAATTATATTCTTGAATTGATCAATAATTTAAATAAACTATTACTCACACCTCATCCTAATGTGGAGCAAGAAGGTAGGACCTTGAGTTCGATTACCAGGTTATTAAAAAATTAAAATATCCATATTTCGAAAATAAAATCTTCAAATAATTTATCTTAAAACTTTTAAGAAAATAATTTTGATAATAAATTATATTATTCTTTTAATTATACATTTTCTCATCATTTAGTAAAATGTACATATTTTAAAATGAATTTCTGCACAATCCCAAACAACCAATTAAATTCTAAAGATTGAGTTAGATTAGAAATTATACTTTAGCTGAAGATACAAAAAAAACCATCTGGCAATAAAATTTAGAAAATCCATTCTAAATCAGCAAAGCCGATAAAACAATTTAATATTAGAGAAAGAAATTATAAGTGACCTACTAATCTAAGTAGTAATATTTTAGAATGTGTTTGTAACAATTGTTTATAAAGGAATTCAAGTTCATTCAATTTTATTTTCAAACATACTCATGATCAATAAATTTCTCATAGGCTGGGAAAAAGAAAAGCTCTTATGATTTTTCATAAAATCATTCCTGTTCTTTCACCTGTGTAGCCAAGACATTTTCAATTAACGGTATACATATCGCTTTGTGCTCTTGCTAGTATTAATATTATCCAGGTCCTTGCAAACCAACAGAGCTGGAAGAGGACAGTCCAGCTTTGTCGTGATTCATTCAATTCAAAATTAGTTAGAGAGTAAAGACCCTGACAATGTTGTTTAAGATTACAAGACCTGATTGGAGTAAAAAGAAAAAAGCCATCCTGAAAATGGCTCCATCTCGCTGCCCTGTGAAGTCAAAGTTCATTATAATTTTCCTGGTCACTCGAATAATCATCTTCATCGCCGGAAGAATGCTCCGCATGACGCCATCTTCTGTTCCCTTCGCTCTCTCCAGCTGTTTACATTGAAAAATATACCTTTTCATCATTGTACGAAAAGCTTCAGAATACACATTTACAGGAATCCCATCGAACATAATGAAGATTTGAAGAATAAAGTTGCATAAAGAGAACTTACTCTAAATACTCATGGTCCACGGGACTATCAAGGACGGGTTCTATTGCTGTTTCTTCGATGCACTCCATGGTTACAAATAGAGGACGGGAACTCAAGAACTTTCTGTTATGTCTGGAAGTAGAATAAGGAAGCATTACCAAATCATCGGATTGTCGGTGAAGCAGTTGAATGCCGCAGTTTTTTACAGTGATACCAGAACCAAGATCCATTGAAAATTCGACTTCATCCCCTTCATCCAAGTTCCAACTCGTACCTCCATCTCACATCTAATTTATCGGTTATGTCACCGAAATCATTAAAAATCCAGTAGGACAACCAATTCATATCTTGTTTAACCTCACTTGACAAGAAGGTGACGTACGGTTCATAGATCCATTCGTACATTTTAGCATTGTTGGAGATGGAGATATTTGGAGAGAAGCAGCAGGAGTCGGAGGACTTTTTCCATGCATAAGTAGCACAAGTAACAAATGAAGGGATTTTAAACCGAAATTCAATCACAAAGACGGAAATCGATTGAATTTCTCAAAATCCATGATGATATTTTTCCAAATACTATACAATGAAATATTAAAAATGTGATGTTAAAGGATATAAAACTCACGTTGAGTGTCTCGGAAAGGAGTTGATGAAGGCGGGGCTCTCAGAACGGAAGCCCTCCAAAATCACGTAAACGAACCCCTCTTGAATCAGGATCGGTGCTAGCCGATCAAATTGATGAAAAAAAAACAATAACTCAAGAGCTTATTTTAATTTTACTCCTCAAAATTAATTGCCATGTATATCAATTAATGTTAATTGGCTAGTTTTGTATATAGTGCATATTCTCTACAAAACCCAATTCATAAAGCCAAGGTTTAATGTATATACATACATACACCTATAGTGCATATTCTCTACAAAAACCATATTCATTAAGTCAAGTTTTAATGTATATATATGCATACACCTATAGTTGAGATAATTAGGTACTTCCACTTTTAGTGGAGTTAATTAGGTAAAACTAATTTAATCACCTATGGTGGAGTTAATTTGGTACTTCCACTTTTTAGTGGAGTTAATTAGGTATTCGTATTTTACCTTTAGTGAAGTGAGTTGGGTAAATTAGGTTTAAACTAGGTAAATTTTATTTATAAATTGATCACAATTAAAAAACTATTTAATAATTAAATCTATAGATTTAATTTCTTAAATTTATTTTAATTGATAACTTTATAAATTTCCAATTTAACCCACATGCTAATTAAAATTATATACTTCAATTTAATTTAATGGATAACATAAATAACTTTATATTATACCATTAATAAAAAAATTAAATATTTCTTGAGTTATAAAGATTATTCAATTAAATTGACTTCATATGTCAAATTATTAATAATCATTCTTTCATCATGTCTTGTAACATTACATGTACAAGAAATCCTGAATCAATGATTCTAAGCGCACGATCCTTTGGGTCTGTCCATATATTGGTAATGAGCTTTACCCATAGACTGTAAGCGGATTCTAGCAAACCATTCAGCCCCCAATTGGGACAAAATACAGCCGTCTTAAAAGACACAGAACCTAGTAGTTATCTCACAAAGTCCTTTCCCTATTGACATCGATATAATGAACAGAGGGATGATACCGTCACCCTATCTAGCAGTTCATAATATTTCTTGATCTAGAATTCTTTCAAATAAGTTTTCAACTCATTTGGATATGTCTTAATCCCTTTCATTCATCAAGTGGCCAGTGATTCAATTCGATTTGCAAACCGAATGGCAATCCTTTCACTTCAACACTACTACTCACATGGTCATGAAATATATCGAGCATACCCATACATGTAATCCAAATATTTAAGGACCCGTTAGTAATATGAGATAACATATTCAATTCCATACTTATAATAAGTTGAAATAAAGTTTAAGGACTGTTGAGATCTACCTGGCAAGTTGTCTACGACATACAACCATGTGACCTTGCTATGAGGATCGGTCCAGCCCCATGTTCTCAACATGTGCCTATGTTCATGATTTATTTCTCAAATAAATCAACCAACTTATAAGCCTATGGTTTTGTTCATTCCCATGATTAAAACAGACTTGAGACATTTATGATTTATCATCAACGGATACTCTAATCTAAATATAGCACAAGATATATATTAGAAAAGATTAATGCCTTTAAAATGTAACACAAAATGTAACTCATCTATTACATATCAATAACACATGTCTAGAATTATGGCACACCTAACAATCTCCCACTTGCACTAGTTCCAAGTAGGAATCTCCCTAATCCCTATAGACCTTGTATGACCATCATGCTTCACCTGTGCTAGCGGTTTGGTCAACGGGTCAGCAACATTATTATCAGTATAAACCTGTCGCAATGATATTTCACCCTCATCGACGAACTACCTTATTAGGTGATATCTCATGGGTACGTGCTTGGATCTTTTGTGTGACTGGGGTTCCTTGGCTTGTACGATGGCCCCGTTGTTATCACAAAAGACATCAACTAGGTCTAGGTTAGATGGAACTACTCCCAACTCAGTTATGAATTTTCTAATCCAAACAACTTCCTTAGCAGCATCACATGCGGCTATGTACTCGGCTTCTATAGTAGAATCAGCAATCGTCATTTACTTGGCCAACTGCCAACTTATGGCCCCGCCATTGAGAAGAAAAACGTATCCAAACTGTGATCGTCTTTCGTCTCTGCCAGACATGAAGCTTGCATCAGTACATCCCGATACTATGAGCTCTTCCTGATCTCCATATATTAAAAACACATCCTTTGTTCTCTTAAGATACCTAAGGATAGCTTTGATTGCAGTCCAATGCTCCCTGCCGGGATCAGACTAGTACCTGCTAGTCAAACTGAGTGAAAATGCAACATCAGGTCTAGTGCATAGCATAGCGTACATAATCGATCCAATTACCGAAGCATATGGAACTCGGTTCATGTACTCACGGTCCTCTTTGGTCTTAGGACAGTCATCCTTACTAAGATCTATACCATGGCGTATAGGCAAGAATCCATGCTTTTCCCTATCCATCTTAAATCTTCTAAGGATCTTCTCTAAGTAAGCACTCTGACTGAGTCCGAGAAGTCGCCTAGATCTATCTCTATAGATCCTGATTCCAAGAATCATTTCGGCTTCTCCCAGATCCTTCATTGCAAAGCACTTATTCAACCATTGCTTCATAGATTGCAATGTTGGAATATCACCTCCAATGATAAGGATATCATCAACATACAACACGAGGAAGGTTAACACCCTCCCACTAACTTTCTTGTACACACAGGGCTCATTAAGGTTCTGTAAGAAACCAAATTCTTTTATGGCTTCATTGAACATTTGATTCCAAGACCTGGATGCTTGCTTCAACCCATAAATAGACCTTTGAAGCTTGCATACACGGCTAGGAAACTTTGGATCGACAAAAGCCTCAGGTTGTGTCATATACACTTCCTCGGGGAGCTTTCCATTCAGAAAAGCAGTTTTGACATCCATTTTCCATATCTCATAGTCATACCATGCAGCTATGGCAAGAAGAATCCTAATGGATTTGAGCATTACCACTGGTGAAAAGGTTTCATCATAATCAATTCCTTCAACTTACTTAAAACCTCTTGTAACCAGTCTACCTTTGAAGGTGTTGTTGGCTTTCAACTTGAAACACTACTTACAATCTATTACCTTGGAATCCTCAGGTGGATCCACCAAGTTCCATACTTGATTATCGTACATAGACTGTATCTCAGCTTTCATAGCCTTTCGCCATTGATATGAGTGTGGGCTCTCAATAGCCTCCTGATATGTCCTTGGTTCTTCATGGTCTAGGACCATGTAGTCCCCATCATGAGTCACTAGTAAATTTAATTTCTCTGGCTGACGACGGACCTTATCAGACCTTCTAGGTTCTTGTGCAACAGGTTTGACCTGTTCAGTTTCCTGAACCGTCGGTTCGATTTCCATAGCAATTTCAGTTTCAACTGTTGGAGTCTTAACTGAATGAACTTGTGGCGTTTGAACATCATTGAGTTCAAGACTATTTCCTTTGACCTCTTTATTGAGAAACTCCATTTCCATGAAAGTTCCTACCTTGGCCACAAAAATTCTATTTTCAGCCGGATCAAAGAAATAATAACCTTTGTTTCCTTGGGGTAACCCACAAATTGGCATTTAATAGATTTGGGCTCTAGTTTATCACTTGTCAATTTCTTGACATGTGCATTACAACCCCAAATCTTCATGTATGACACATTGGGCTTGCGGCCCTTCCATATCTCATATGGTATCCCTACAACTGCCTTTCTAGGAGTAATGTTAATTATGCGAGCGGCTGTCTCTAAGGTGTACCCCCAAAAGGATACAGGAAGCGAGGCTTGATTCATCATTGAGCGAACCATGTCTAACAAGGTTTGATTCCTCCTTTCAGACACACCATTCCACTGAGGTGTACCAGGAGGGGTGAGCTGTGAAACTACTCCACACTCTCTCAAATATGAATCAAATTCTTGGCTCAAATATTCACCTCCTCTGTCAGAGCGAAGCGCTTTAATTTTCTTGCCAAGCTGGTTCTCTACTTCGTACTTGTAGTCTCTAAACTTTTGGAAAGTTTCAAACTTTTGTTTCATCAAATATACATATCCAAATCTACTGAAATCATCAATGAAGGTTACAAAGTAGAGATAACCAAATCTAGCACTAACTCTCATTGGCCCACATACATCTGAATGTATTAGAGCCAATAACTCGGACGCCCTTTCATTTGGTTTGTTGAACGGCGCCTTAGTCATCTTCCCATATAAACAAGGTTCGCATGTGTCATATGAGTCTAAGACAAATGAACCTAGCACTCCACTAGAGTGAAGTCTAGCTATGCGTTTTTCATTTATGTGACTAACTCTACAATGCCATATACACGTCAAATTAGAACCATGTTGTTTAATCTTTTTGGTACTTATTTGATAGATTGGGCATTCATGTTTTAGATCGAGGATATATAAGCCATTTTCAAGAAATGCAGTTCCATAAACAATATTGCACAAATGATAGAAATTCCACCATGTCTAATATTAAAACTAAAACCAATAATATCAAAACAAGAAACTGAAATAATATTCTTGCGTATAGCAAGTACAGAATAGTAGTTTTTCAATTCTAAAACTAGCCCACTAGGCAAATCTAAAAAGTAATCTCCAACTTCCATGACCTGAACCTTAGCACCATTGTCAACTCGGAGATCTACTTCACCATCTACCAACAACCTTCTATTTCTCAGTCCCTGCACATTTGAACAAATGCGAGTACCATATCCAGTGTCAATGACCTAAGATGTCGAAACAGCAAGATTAATCTCAACAACATAAATACCTGAAGAAGGCACACCACTTCCCTTCTTCACTCGCTCCTTAAGCTTAGGACAATTCATTTTCCAGTGTCCTTTTTCATGACATTCATGGCACTCATCAAAAGGAGAGGGGCGCTTACCCTTAACCACAGCCCCTTTCTTGGTTTTAGGCTTAGACTTGAAGGCTTTACCCTTGCCCCTAGAACTGGCTTTGGCCTTAACAATGCTCCCACTACCCTTATTAACCATAAGCACCTTAGGAGTCTTCCTCTCCATATTCTGCTCGGCTACCTTAAGCATGCCGTGCAACTGATCAACAATTTTCTCATAACCCTGCATATTATAATTCATGATGAATTGGTTGAAGGTAGCAGGAAGAGAGCCTAGTATAATATCTATTGCCAACTCTCTTGGCATTGGGGACCCGAGTCGAGATAAAGTCTCTACCCAGCTCTTCATCTTTAGTACATGTGCGCTAATAGAAGTGTCAGGCTGCATTTTTGCATTGCAGAACTGAGTTGTGATTAAGCACCGCTCCTGACGAGCTTGTTCCTGAAACATTTGCTTCAAACTTTCACTGATCTCATGTGCATGCTGCTCCATGAATTGCTTCTGAAGCTCAAAAGTCATGGTAACCAACATCAAACAGGATATCTCACGATCATCCTTCACATGTTGCTCATATTGAGTCATCTGCTTAGCAGTGATGCCACGTCCTGTTGGACAAGCCTCTAGAAAGGGTGTGTTCAGAACATATTCCATATTCTCCATTCGTAGAACTATCAACAAGTTCCTGGACCAATCAAGGTAATTTGTTCCCGAAAGCTTCTTCTTCTCTAAGAGTGACCTGATGGAGTTGTTATTAGCAGCCATTTTCTAGTTTTTAGTACCTGAAAAGAAACTACACAGAAGTAATTGCAACGTTTCAATAAAGGACTTTTAAAATCAAAACTCAAACAATTAATCAATCCAAATTAATTTTTAAAGGTGTATCAAGTTTAGCTTTATTCCAAGATTCACAACCCTCCAATAATGAGCCAAGTTGAGCCCGAACAACAAACCATTATTGAATGTTTGGTAGGATAAACTATCCAATCCTTTCGCAAAGGACTCTTGGTTGATGGGCGTATTGGCACTTTACCCGTTTGTGTTCTTGGGCCTAACTGAGTTAGAACAAAAACTCGTTGAGTCAAACTGCAATTCCACATGTTAGCCATACAAAATATCCTAACCCTACGCAGCTCACCGACAACATAATGCACCATGCTGAGCATAAAGTACATTGTGCCTCAATGAGTGGCACATGTGTGAATCCGTAAAACACTTTAAACGACTCAATATTTGATGGATTAATTTATTTGGTTGTCATATCAATTACACTTGTTATAATTTAGCCAAATAATTTGTGAAATCATCAACTTAACTAATTGTGATCTTAAACCTGTTAAGGCTCACATAGCTTTTATCCATATTGCAAAATTATCAATTTTGCTCCCACTTGAATTTTGGGAATCACAATTCCTAACCTTGATGTATCCATTTGTATTGATACCACAATCAAATGGATAAATTTCACATTTAAGCATATTTCATTCATGTCAATTTTTACCCAAAACTTTTAATAAAAACGATCCAATCCACCATTTTTATCAAAATGGATTTAACAAAATATTTAAAATAATTTAACAAGCACATAACTTGAAAACACATCCCGAAAATCCAAATTTTCGACTCCAATTTATCATGGTAGGCTGTATCAGGACAGCCTACCGTGGCTGCCCAGTCCAGCAGCTCCAAACAGGAGCTGCTGTACACGGCAGCAGCAACTATACTGCTGCCATCGCAGCAGCAATCGAGTCGAAAAAAAAAACTTTATTATTTTTTTTAAAAAAAATTCCGTTATGTTGATTTAGGTCAGATTTGAACGATGAACTTCAACACCGAAATCACAGCCAATAACAGAAAATTAAATACAAGAAATAAAATCAATTTTAATCTTATAAAAACACATGGGAAAAATAACAAAACCCATTAACATCGTTACATAAACCATTCCTATCAACAATAGGAATCTTTATGGAACAAAATCCATCGAATCAACCCGAAAAGAACCTCGCTCATGATACCAATTGAAGAGATTTTTCATCGAAAAATTAACCACAAGGGTGGAAATGATTAAAATTTCTCAAATCCGGGATAAGATTTTTTTTCAGGAACGATTTGAATGGTTTAAAATCAATGAGATTACATAAAATAAAACTCACCTGAAGTCTCTTTTGAGACAGATGAAATAAAGCTCGCAGGGAGGGAGCTTCTCCAACGTCACGTGCACAAATCCCTCTTGATTCAGAACCGGTACTAGCCGAAATTGATAAAACCAAAAACTCAAGAGGTAATTAATTTGAAAAGGGAGGCTGCTCAATCTCAATGTCTTTTTAAATTAAACATTTACGTGCTGCGTGTATGTTAATTAACATACCCTTTTCTTTTATTATATTGGTTTTTATTTAAAATAAAACTAATTGAGCCTTATCTCTTTTTTTTCAAAGTAATACAAATCATGTATACTTTTAATTTGATTTTAATTAGCCATGTAAAGCATATCTAATTTCAATTAGGATTAGGTTAGACTTATTTATAAATTGACCCCAATTAAAAGAACTATTTAATAATTAAATCTATAGATTTAATTCCCTAAATTTATTTTAATTGTCAACTTTATAAATTTTTAATTTAACCCACATGCTAATTAAAATATTTATACTTTAATTTAATTCAATGAATAACATAAATAGCTTTATATTATACCATTAATTCAAATTAAATATTTTTTGAGTTGTAAAGATTGTTTAATTAAATTGACTTCATACGTTAAATAATTAATAATCACTCTTTCATCATGTCTTGTAACATTACATGTACAAGAAATCTTGAATCAGTGATTCTAAGCGCACGATCCTTTGGGTCTGTCCATATGTTGGCCATATGTTGGCAATGAGTTTTACCCATCGACTGTAAGCAGATTCTAGCAAACCATTATAGCCCCCAATTGGGACAGAATACAACCGTCTTAAAAGATACCGAACCCAGTAGTTATCTCACAAAGTCCTTTGCCTATTGACATCGATATAATGACCAGAGGTATGGTACCGTCACCCTCTCTAGCAATTCATAATATTTCTTGATCTAGAATGAAATGATTCTTTCAAATAAGTTCTCAACTCATTTGGACATGTCTTATTCCCTTTCATTCATCAAGTGGCCAGTGATTTAATTCGATTTGCAAACCGAATGGCAATCCTATCACTTCAACACTACTACTCACATGGTCATGAAATATATCAAGCATACCAGCACTTGTAATCCAAATATTTAAGGACTCGTTAGTAATATGCGACAACATATTCAATTCCATACTAATAATAAGTTGAAATCAAGTCTAAGGACTGTTGAGATCTACCTAGCAAGTTATCTATGACATACAACCATGTGACCT
>CATIWQ010420177.1:0-19199 GCA_949673415.1 Euphorbia schlechtendalii | reverse complement strand
ACTATGTTTGCTGTGTGAACTATTGGATACGATACGAGGCAGCATGTTCGCTTCTCGGATGCTTCAATATTTGATTATTTAATGGTAGTTTACTAACAGTTATTATGATTTTAGTATATGATTGATAAAGCTCATGTGTTGTCTTTTACACACCAACTATCATGTATCTATGTTTCATTATGCTCCTTGCCACAAAGTTTTTCCAAATGTCATAAAAAGTTGACTTCATAACTCCGTAGCAACATCAACTTGGTATGTTTGACCAACTGTACCTCATCAACTTTGACTTGTATTCGCAAGCCTTTTCAACTTGGCAAAATTACATCTGAGAGCCGCTCTGACTTCGCAAAAGTGTACATGCAAGTCGGTTCATATTGAAATTCATAGTTATACAAATCATGCGTTACATGAAGTCCGGTTTTGTACATGGTGTACACGTAAGTGTACATGTATACATGATTTGCTCTACATTTATAAATGTTAGTACGAGGTGGTGTCTGGGTACACATTTTCCAAGTTACGGCCTCTGGGTATACTTTGTCAATTTGAGTGGGTTAGCTGGTACTGAGTGGACACTGAATGAAACGTGTCAAATTGGGGATGATATGGATGTATTCAACCTGAAAGTTCACGAATGATCTAATTATTTTTTAGTGGTGAAGACTCTTCTATTGATTATGGGTACTTATGAGTTTAAATTACATGAGAACCTCTTTATAGCTTAACGTAAGTGTAATTGCTCCATTTTTTTTAATGAACGACCTATTTTTGTTTATGTTTACGTTATGCATTGTTCATCAAATGGGTACCACGTCATTTTATATCTTTTTTTAATATTTGTCTTTCAAATAATGAGGACGTGTTATTGAGCTAAATGGGGTTACACAAGAAAGAAGCTTCTATGAATAATGGTCCACCTACCAACCAAAAATCTGACTTTGTCCACATTTTTCAAACGCAAATTTACATTATTAATGCTTGGCTTGATACATGTTTAGCTACCTGAACTTGTCCTAAAAAATCTGCTGTCTCCCTGAACTTTCAAAATGATCTCGTAGCTCCCTCAATTTTTAAAAAGTGACCCTGTAGTTCCATCAACTTTAAAAAAGTGCATCACTTTGCTCCCTCAGTGCCACGTGTCAACTTCTGATTGGAGGGAAAAAATCAGAAAAATTACATCTTTGAAAAGTCAAACCAACTAGAAGATGACACGTGGCATAGAGGGAGCAAAATGGTGCATTTTTTGAAAGTTGAGGGAGCTACGAGGTCATTTTTTTAAAGTTGAGGGAGCTGCGAGGTCATTTTGAAAGTTCAGGGAGGTAGCAGGTTTTTTTTGGACAAGTTCAGGTAGCTAAACATGTATTAACCCTTAATGCTTTTATAGTAGGCAGAATGCATATGAAAATCTTAAATTTGGTATCATTTACCCTTCTAACTTTCAAAAATTTTAAATAATCCCTCTAATACTAATTTGTACCAACAATATTACTTGTCAATTTTTTATATATTTAATTTTTTAAAAATTTATTTTTCTCTTTTCAATAAAAAACTGTCATATAGTATCTGTATACAAATTAGTGCACTTTTAACAAGTTTAAGGAGTTACCTGAAACTTTCAAAAATTTTTGAAATTAGAATACATGTGAGCTGAGGGTCAAATTTGGAGGGTACGATGCATTAAGCATAAGCGATAATAATAGTATTTTCTTTAAATTAGTAGAGTCCCATACTGATAGGCATAGTAAATGCAGATTCAATTTTTACAGAATACTTGTATGAAAGGGTAAAAAAATCTCTATATTCACTGAATAAGATTACTCGAACACATGTAATTTGTGGGTTATTAGTGTCAAGTATTTATATGTGTATTGACGTTTTTTTACACGTTAAAATATCTGTTATTATTTTAAGTTTTTCTACTTGAACACATGTAATTTGTGCAAAACTAAAAATAGAAACAGATCTTGTAACGTGTAAAAAAACATCATTACACATAAAAATTTGACACTACTAACCCACTTTTTACATGTCATATAAACTCCAGGGTGATATTGAGTTGTTAGACCTTTTATTAAGCCATCCATATATCAGAGGCCAATTGCATGTCCATGTAAAGCTCACAGGTTTTGCCAATTTAGGATTATTTTTAAGAATTTCACTTGGCCCCTCAAACCTGTAAAAGTGTAACAATATACTCCTCAATGAATAAAATCCAAAAAAATTGAATATTTAAAAAATCAAATTAACCAATTCATTATCAAATTGAAACTTTTCAAAGTCATGGACAAAAATTTGAAAAAACGAAAGAGTAAGCTGCTAGACATGGACTTCAAGGAACACTTCACCCCTGCGATTCACATAGAAAATGGGAGAGCTCGATCCTTCCTTCGTTCAAGAACTCGACCAGAGGCCTAAATTCAAAACCATGGATACTCCTCTTCCTCTCGCTGAAGAAATTCCAGTCATCGATCTCTCTGCCGAATCTCCACAAGTAGTTTTCAAGATCAGAAAAGCATGCCAGGAGTACGGATTCTTCCAGGTCATCAATCACGGAGTCCCGCCGGAGCTCCGTCAAAACATGGAGAAAGTAGCCAGAGAGTTCTTCGATCTACCGCTAGAAGAGAAACGAAAGGTGAAGAGAACCGAAGTCGATCCGATGGGATTCTACGACAGCGAACACACTAAAAATGTTAGGGATTGGAAAGAGGTCTTCGATTATCTAGTATTAGATCCAACTCTGATCCCTGCATCGCCTGATCCCGACGATAATCAGCTCAGGACATTAACAAATCAATGGCCTCAATCTCCTCTCCACTTCAGGTATTCGAATTTCATTTTCCTCCAGTTTTGACTAGTGCGATTGATTGTTTTTATTTGAACAGGGAAGTGTGCGAAGAATACACGAAGCAGGTGGAGAAATTGGCGTTCAGATTGCTGGAATTGATATGTTTGAGCTTAGGATTGGAATCGGAGCGGTTAAGCGGAAGTTTCAAGGATCAGATTAGCTTTTCCAGGCTCAATTACTATCCGCCATGTCCGGCTCCTCATCTAGCTCTTGGTGTGGGAAGACACAAAGATGGTGGTGCTTTGACTGTTCTAGCTCAGGATGACGTCGGCGGGCTGGAAATTGCTCGGAGGTCCGACGGCGAATGGATTCCGGTCAAACCTATTCCGGATGCATTCATTATCAACATTGGTAACTGTATGCAGGTTGGTATCTTCTCTTTTTTCTGTCTAAATATAATAATCTTATTACTATATTCAACTATATTTTATAAGCAAGATAATAATAGCGGTCTTTGGCAGCTTCAAAAAACTATTTCCGTACTAACACGATTTTATATGTTCAGATGTTCTCTTATATTTTGAGAAATTAAATGAAAAGTCGACAATATCTAGCGGAAAATCACCTTTAATTAAGTTAAACAATTATTAGACTAGTTTAATACAAGATGTTGAATTTATAATGGAAAACAATAATTAAAATTAAATATCATATACGATAATTAATTATAAAATTTTTTGCACCAAAACACATGCTTTTCAAATTACTACATAATCACAAGTTATTGTCCCACCTAAAAAGTTAATTAGCCATTTATATTTATTTTGATAAATTAGCCATTTATTTTAAGTATATTATCAACCATAATTCTCACCGAACCTGGTCTTATTTTTTACAAATCTAATTTTGATTATGAATATATGCTTACCTATCTATTTTGTCTTAATCTATTTACTAGTTTTCAATCCGGTAATACCCCTCTAAACATATTGATAATTAATATCATTATTATAAGCACTAAAATTGGTTTCTAAAATTTACATATTTTACCAAATATAATAAACAATTTATAAGATAACTTGAAAAAACATTTCAACTCATTCAAAACAAGTTGTTCATGTAAATAGTGTATGAATACTATGTTAAAAATGCACTTCAGTGAGACAAAACCTCATACTTATAAAGAAAATAATTTCTTTGTCTATTTGGTGGAAAAATGTGCAAATTAAACGATCTTTTTGATTCATGGTAATGTTTTTTTTGTTTCTCTGTGTGATGGAGATGAAAGCATATTGTTGAAAAACCAATTAACGTACTAGCGCGATCCATATTAAAAGACAGAAAAAAAAAAGAGTAACAGATTCTGTAACTAAGTGATAAAAAAAACAATAGATATAACACATGAATGATAGATTCAAACAAAGTGATAAGTTAGAAAATTCATTTCGTCATATATTTATAAACAAAATTGTTCAAAAAAATGCACGTAATAGTCTGTAATAGATGCAAATTGTGAGAATGAATAAAATAGGTATGGAGCAATGATGAATACTGGAGCGCAGAGCATAGGGTGGTGGTGAATTCCGAAAGGGAAAGATTTTCAATGCCATTTTTCTTTTTCCCTTCACACCATGTTCAAATTAAGCCATTGGAAGAGCTTCTAAGTGACGGAAACCCTCCAAAGTACAAGGAATTCAACTGGGGCAAATTTTTCGCTTCCAGAAATCGCAGCGATTACAAGAAACAACAAGTCGAAAATGTTCAAATCGATCATTTTACGGCATCAGAGTGAACTATTTTCAATCATTTCTGCCATATCTAGTGCGGTTTTTCAATAAGATAATGTAATTTCCTCTTGTTTCCTCTATGAAGGAAAAACTTGTACTCTAGTGCTTATTGATCTGTACAAATAAAAAGGTTGAATTGCTAGTCCATTAATTTTCTTTTAGATGTTTGTATGATATTTTAATAGCATCTATACGATGTTTTAGAAAGAAGATGCACATAATTACCAGGCGCTTCTAGTTGCCGGTGTTTTAACTTATTTCTTACAAGTTTTTTTAAACTTATAATTAGCTTAATAATCGTTTTTCAGAGTTGATTTATAAGCAATTAGGGCTCATTTAATTGGAGGAATAGTTATTCCGCGGAATGGAGGAAAAATGAATGGAAAAAGGTGAAGTGTTTACCTAGAGCTCGTCGTCGGGATGGAATAGCTATTCCTAGTTATCATACAACTTATGGAATAGCTATTCCTCCTCTCCGGAAGGGAATAGCTATTCCATGAGTTGTATCATGGCTCGGAATAGCTATTCCATCCTGACGACGGATTCTAAGCAAACACTCCCCTTTTTTCATTCATTTCTCTCCTATTCCGCGGAATAGCTATTCCACCAACTAAACGAGCTCTTAAAGTATTTCGTAAATAGCTACCAAGCAACGTATATATAATTAAGTTGTATTAGTAAAAAGGATAGAATTTTCATGCATAAATTAAAATATAATTCTAAAGAAACATTTAAAAAAGTGATTATAAATTAATTTCCCCGTGAAAAAAAAAAAGAAATATATGAAGCCTAAAGCTAGAGTTCCATTGAGTAGCATTATGAAATTGAATGATAAATTTATGCTCCTTCTATAAAACTAAAAATCATGCTTTTACTAATACAACGACATTGTATTTTCTTTTCCGAAATAAAAAGGTGTATATAAAGAAGATAAGATTTGATCCCTATGTAATAATTGATCTAAATTTTATCGTATTTTTTTCAAATTAAAATATAATTCAAATGAATCATTTTAAAAGTTCTTGTATATTAATTTTTGTTTTTGAATGGCAAATTGCTGTACATATGGCGACGTTGTTGTTTTCTTCTTGTTTTTGTTGGTTTGTAAGCTCAATAATTGAGAAGTGAATATGAATCCAAATGATGACCAAGTTCTTCAGATATTCTCCAATAATCAAAATTAAATGCGAAATTGGAGAGGTTAACCTCAATTAAACCTCCAATTTGTATTCTATTATAACTTCCCATTTCCAACAGATTTTAACTTTCAAAATTATCAATCAACTTCTTAAAATCAAGAAAAAATGTACAAATTTTCTTTCTAAATGTCACATGTTAGGTTCTAGTATTTTTAAAACTTTTCAATTTTTATGATTTTTAATTATTTCTCGAACCTGAAACCAGCACATGGCGTCGGTGACAAACTGGTGTACTTTTACTCCATGAAATTTCAAAAGTTCCAAATAACACGTAATATTTCAAAATGTGCTCCTATTTGCCCCTCTAATACCACGTGTTAACTTCCCGTGAAAGAAAAAAAAAATACATCTTCGAAAAATCAACAAACTAGAAACCAACATTGACACTGAGGGGCAAACTGGTGCACTAATTACATTTTCAAAAAGTTATTTAAAAGTTAATGAGACAAATAAACGTTTAAGGTAAAGTTTAGAGGGTCTGATGTATTCGACCTAAAAAAAATCGTATCATTAAGCATATTTTACCTAAACTCTTTTTTTAGTTTCAAAGCATAATGAACATTAATAACAAAGTTAAAAAGTAATTTTTTTTTCAAGTGTAAATTCCCACCTAGGACAACAATGTAAGCACATACTGTACGCCTAACTTTTCCAGATTCAAGATTCAACATAAACAAAAAGCAGAAAAACTAAATCCAACAAAAAGAATTTTTACTTGCTTCCTGCTAGCTTAGTGACGGGGTGCAGTCAATGCAAGGTGCAAGGCGGCTCTGGTGACTTCTTTATTAATTAGCAAAAGAAAAAAAGCCACAATGTTTACAAAGTTTAAAGGCCAGAAAACAGGAATCTCTCAACAACAACAACTAGCTAATCAATAAAACTACTACTGATAGCTAAACACAACAGAGACCTTAAGATACAAGCCAAACCTAAACATGTAAACCAAAAATTACAACAAAAAACCAAAGAAATCAACCATGAACTTATCTCTCTAGCTTCAAGTCTTCACAGAGCCTTCTATCAACACAGCTAATTAACTTCTCGCTCTTAGAACCGCAGTTGCCATTAAACAGACCTTCTCAAGGCTCAAAGATCGCATGAGAAAAGATTAGGTCAAGGTTGCAAAAAGAAAGAGATGAAGAGAGAAAGAAAAATTGAAAGCGGCTCTTGAGGGTTGAAAAGAAGCAGAGAGAAAAGTGAGGTTTTTATACTTAGGTTTAGCTGAAACGGGCTAGGATAGAGGGTAAAGGGCCTTACGGGTTTGGGCTTTCAACAACAAGCAAAGCCACTTCAATATAGGCCACAAATCTCCACCTTGGCTGCAGCTTCTTCTACCTCAATCAACAAACAAGCCTCCATGGAAAACCCCTTGCACGGGGAGATAAATAACTGAGCATAACTTACAAGGATACAATACTCAGTTAAAATCTGAACAATGCACCAGTTGCAGTTTTCTCAAAGCTTCTTGAAACTTGGAAACAGAAACACATTTAGTCAAAATATCTGCTGGATTCACATCAGTATGTATTTTATTAACAGAGATAACACCAGCATTTACAACATCTCTAACAAAATGAAGTTTAATGTCTATGTGTTTGGTCCTTTCATGAAACATAGCATTTTTACATAAATGAATAGCAGACTGAGAATCACAGTTAACTTTGACAACATTCTGTTCCAAACCTAGTTCAAAAACAATCCCTTTTAACCACAGAGCCTCTTTAATAGCTTCTGTCAAAGCTATGTACTCTGCCTCTATGGTTGAAAGAGCTACAATGTGCTGTAAAGAACATTTCCAACTAATTATATTGCCCCCCAAAGTAAAACAAAAACTAGTTATAGACCTTCTCCTGTCAAGGTCAGCAGCATAATCTGAGTCACAATATCCTTCAATAAAAATATTATCATCTTTCACACATTTATAAAGTAAACAGGTAGATGAGGAACCCTTTAAGTATCTAGCAAGCCATTTCAAAGCTAGCCAATGAGACTTGTTAGGTTTACTCATGAACCTGCTAACCAAACTCACACCATAGGCAATATCAAGCCTAGTACAAATCATGGCATACATCATAGAACCAACCAAGTTTTGATAAGGAATATTAGCCATAAAAGCAGATTCTTCTTCACTAAGAACCTCAGAGGAAACACTAAGTTTAAACTGATAGCCTATGGGAGTGGAGACTTCTATAGCATTACTCAAACCAAAAAAATCAAGAACTTTAACAATATAATCATTTTGAGTAAGCTTAAGAATACCATTCATTCTATCCCTAACAATATTAATACCCAAAATTCTTCTTGCCTCACCTAAATCTTTCATTTCAAATTCAGAATTTAGCTTAAGTTTCAACTGTCTAATTTCAGACTTATGTTTGGAAGCAATAAGCATGTCATCCACATAAAGTAGTAAGTAAATATAAGATCCATCACTCAATTTATTAAAATAGACACAAGGATCATATTTGCTCCTACAGAAATTCACTCTAAGCATGTATTCATCAAACCTTTTATACCATTGCCTAGGTGATTGTTTTAGGCCATACAAAAATTTTTTAAGCAGGCAAACAAGATTTTCTTTGCCTTTTTCTTCAAAGCCATCTGGTTGAGTCATATATAGCTCTTCTTCCAGATTTCCATGAAGAAAGGCAGTCTTGATATCTAATTGTTCAAGTTCCAAATTTAATAGAGTAGTTAAGGATAAAATAATTCTTATTGAGACATGTTTCACAACAGGTGAAAAATGTCATGGAAATCAATTCCATCAACTTGAGAGTAGCCTTTTGCTACAACTCTAGCTTTAAATCTTTCCTTTTCAATTCCTAGGATTTCAGGTTTCTTCCTGAAAACCCACTTACATACTTTCTTTCCAACAGGTTTAGGGACCAATTTCCATGTTTCATTTTTAGCCAAAGAGGATATTTCATCCACCATGGCAGCATGCCATTTTACCCAATCTTTGGATATAGTGGCATCAGAATAGGTCCTAGGCTCTAGGTTATCAATGAGGTCAGCAGTTATAGCAGCAAATTCAATACATTTAGAATAATTGCAATCATATATAGTTTTGTTAAGATAAACTGAAGGTCTAACTTCTCTTCTAGCTTTATCTCTAACAAGATTGTAATTTTCAAGATTTTGCAAGTCATTATTCAGAATTTCATTTTGTTCATGACTGTTACTTATAACATCTTCATGAAAAACTTGATCATTTACTGGTTAATCAACTTGAGGTGGATTTTCATTACTATTGTTAACACCTTCTTTAAGGTTTTCAAACTCCACCTCAAACCAAGAATTTTCTTGTTGATTTAATAGATTTTGACTCTGAAAATTGGTTACTGACTGAGGGAATTCATTTTCATTAAACACAACATCCCTACTGACTATAACTTTATTTTCAGACAAAGACCACAATTTATAACCTTTTATCCCATTAGGGTATCCTATGAAAATGCACTTTTTAGCCCTAGGTTCAAGTTTTGAATCTTTAGTATGAGCATAAGCAATACAGCCAAAAACTTTAAGATGTGTGAAACTAGGGGTTCTATTGTACCACATTTCATTAGGAGTCTTAAAACTCAGACTAGAGCTAGGAGATCTATTTATAAGATAACAAGCTGTATGCACAACTTCAGCCCAAAATTTTGAGTTCAATCCTGACTCAAAAAGCATACATCTAACCTTGTTGAGTATAGTTCTATTGTACCTTTCAGCCACCCCATTCTATTGTGGTGTGTAGGCACAAGTTCTATGTCTTAGGATTCCATTTTCAGTATAAAAATTGTTAAACTATGAGTTGACAAATTTAAGACCATTATCTGTCCTAAGGGCCTTCATTCTTTTATTTTGTTGATTTTCAACCAAGATTTTCCATTCTTTAAATTTGTCAAAAACATCATTTTTGTTCTTTAGAAAATAAACCCAAACCTTTGTAGAGAAATTATCAATAAAGGACACAAAATATTGACTTCTAGATAAGGACATATGAACAGAAGAAGAACCTCACAGATCACTGTGGATATAGTCAAGGTATGACTTAGATGTGTTAACTAAACTCTTAAAGCTTTGTCTGTGTGTTTTACCCATTATACAAACTTCACAAGTTTTAAGATTTTTAGATTCAGGAAAATTTAGAATTCCCTGATTTTTCAAGGAATCTAAACCTTGGACACCAATGTGTCCAAGTCTCTTATGCCACAATTCAACATTATTAATGTTGGATATGGCATAACTTGAGCCATAAACAACCTGACCAGACAGATAGTAAAGACCATTAACAAGTTTTCCAAAAATTAGGCATTTATCCTTTTTGAATATTTTAATGATTCCATCATTAGCTTGGTAGTTAAAGCCTTTGCTATCTAGGTGACTGAGAGATATTAGATTTCTTTTTAGATCTGGTATATGCCTTACATCCTTAAGGATAACTCTACTTCCATTTTCTATAAGGAAATCTATGGTTCCAATTCCAAGAATTTGACAAGAGGAGCCATTTCCCATTAACACTTACCCCCCTTTAATTCTTTCATACTGGCTAACCCAATCTCTCCTAGGAGTCATATGAAAGGTATAACCAGAATCAAGAATCCAAGATTCTTGATCCCTTTTATGACTTATAGTTAATGCTTCTATGTCTCCTATTTCAGTTGTATTGTTGACAGCTCCAACTACCCTATTTTGATCATTCAAATTTTTAAGTCTCTCTCTACAGAACCTTCTAGTATGACCTTTCTTATTACAATAATAACAAACAAGATTTTTAAGATAGTTAGCCTTATCATTATTAAAGTTTGATGTCACATTATTATTCTGTTGAGAAGAACTTGTATCAGTTTGCTTAGGACCCTTCTTTTTACTCTTTTTAGAACCCCCTTTCTTCTTTCCTTTTATATTTAGAGCTTCTCTAGACTGACCTTTACCTTTACTCTCAATTTGAAACTCAAGCTCTCTCATTCTTAAAGCATTAACAATATCATTTATTTCAAGAAATTCTCTACCATATTTAAGGGCATCTTTAACATTTTTATAGTTTTCACCTATAGAATTTAGTAAGAGAATAGACTGGTTTTCTTCAAAGATAATCTCCTCAGCATCTTCCAGCTTAGTGATTA
Source organism: Euphorbia schlechtendalii (assembly GCA_949673415.1). Classification (NCBI taxonomy): domain Eukaryota; kingdom Viridiplantae; phylum Streptophyta; class Magnoliopsida; order Malpighiales; family Euphorbiaceae; genus Euphorbia; species Euphorbia schlechtendalii. The sequence goes on along the minus strand of CATIWQ010420177.1, from coordinate 8,314 downwards.
GTCTCTGAAACTCATCAAAGTTATCATTAATGCTTTTAGAATGATTCATTTTAAAACTGAAAAGTTTTTCATTAAGAAGGGAGACCTTAGCAACATTTTTAGTCATGTACAGGGATTCTAATTTGAGCCATAGAGTAGGAGCAGTTTTTTCTGCTCTTACTCTCCTAAGAACTGAATCAGATAGGTTTAGGATGATTGTGGAGTAAGGTTGCTCCATCATATCATCCTTTTCCTCTTCACTTAATGAAGTAGGAAGACTAGTTCTGCCTTGAAGTGCCCTATGGCACTTGGCATGAACTAAAACAGCTTTTATCTTCTCTTTCCATAAAGAGAAATCCCCCTTACCATCGAATTTTTCTAAACTTATTTTAGCTAAAGACATTTTTAAAAACAAGAACAGTAAAGAGTTTAAACTTATGAAAATAAGACACAGGCTTAAACAAATGACAAAAGGACTACTGATCTTAGAAGATAGCAAATAAGTGAGAAAAACAACAGGATAACTTTCCAAAAACTCAAGAACCAAAGAAAACAAGAATAACTAAAACATACAACACAGATTGAGAAAGAACTTGAACCTTTACTGAGAAGAAAAAGATCACAGGGCAAGTAAATAATGGATCTAAAGAAAACTTACAGGTTTCTCATGGTTTTAACTTGCAGATAAAAAATAGCCAAAAACAGTACCTCCTCCTTTTTGCAAATCGCACAAGAGTCCTCTTCGAGTGAGTCTTGTGTGAGTTTAAGGTGAGAACTCACAGAAACAAAACAAAAACTTATTAGAATGCAAGTTGGTATAATAAAGAATGAAACAGGTAAAGAATCTATTTAGAAGATAAATGTTAATCTTAAATTCAAGAGATCAAAGAAGGCATGCGGAAACAAAAAAAATAATAAACTCAGGATCTATTCCAGGCAATCAACAAGCAAGAGATCTAAGACCTAGAAACAACGCTCTGATACCAATAAGTACGCCTAACTTTTCCAGATTCAAGATTCAACATAAACACAAAGAAGAAAAACTAAATCCAACACAAAGAATTTTAAGAAGATTAGGTCAAGGTTGCAAAAAGAAAGAGATGAAGAGAGAAAGAAAAATTGAAAGCGGCTCTTGAGGGTTGAAAAGAAGCAGAGAGAAAAGTGAGGTTTTTATACTTAGATTTAGTTGAAACGGGCTAGGATAGAGGCTAAAGGGCCTTACGGGTTTGGGCTTTCAACAACAAGCAAAGCCACTTCAATATAGGTCACACATACGTAAGAAAAAGTTCAAATAATTGAAGTTGTTCTATTAAAGAAGACCTTAATTAACCCAAAAAACAAGAACATATTCACTCTATTCTTTATCTTTACCATTTTTTAAAAAAAAATATCTTCATCTTCAACATTACTTCATATAACCTCCATAAAATCTATGCATATATATTAATTTCACCATCTTCTTCTTCTTCTTCAAAACCAAAATCAACCTCAAATTTTTTTTAAAAAAATGGAAGAAGTTGATTTAGCATTCATTCAACCTGAAGAACATCGCCCGAAACCCCAAGCCACAAAAGCCCAAGGAATCCCATTAATCGATCTTTCTGAACTAACCTCCTCACACAACGATATAGTGAAGAAAGTAGGGGAAGCTTGAAGGGAATGGGGGTTTTTCCAGGTCATAAACCATGGCGTTCCAACTAAGAAGAGAGACAAGATACTGAGCGCAGCAAGAGAATTTTTTAGGCAAGCATTGGAGGAGAAATACAAGGTTAGGAGAGGCAAAAAGGAAGTAATGGGGTACTATGATACGGAGTTTACTAAGAATGTAAGAGACTGGAAAGAGGTGTTTGACTGTGTAGTTGAGGTTCCAACTCTTTACCAGTCTTCTTATCTTCCTAATCATCAAGATGTTTCTCTTTTGTGCAATCAATGGCCTCACTCTCCTCCTTGTTTTCGGTATTTTTCTAAATATCTCGGATTTTTTGACTAAAAGTTTAAACTGATAAGCACAGGATAGTAGTGACTTTCATAACTTTTTTTTGATACCTTTTGAGCACTTGAATGATCATTGGACTAGACACGGGTGATTACTATATGTATAAAAAAGTTTGAATCCTCGATATTTTGATATTCCTCGTCAACCAACGCAATTAAGCTTACATATAAAGTATTTTAACATTTATAATATTACTTTCATCTAAACTCAAGTCAACAAAATTCAGTTTCTGACAGTAAATGGTTAATTAATTTTTGTTTAAAAATACGGATAGTTAGTACATAATTGAGGAAAAAGGAAATTTTGGGTCAACGTAGTGTAACTCATTTTTAAAAAATAGTTGTTTGGTTAAGGTATCATGTAACATGTTACCTTTTTTTAATAATAAATTAATAGAAATTTGAATGCAAAGCAAAAAAAAAAAAACAAATTGTGTAACACTTGTAGCTAATAATTACATTGATTTCAGGGAGGAATGTGAAGAACATGTAAAAGAAATGGAAAGACTAGCCTTCCTATTGATGGAACTAATTTCAAAGAGTCTAGGACACAAGCCAGACAGGTTACAAAGCTTCTTTAAAGACCAAACCTCCTTCATTAGACTCAACCACTATCCCCCTTGCCCTGAACCCCAGTTAGCTCTTGGAGTTGGTCGACACAAGGATGCTGGGGCCTTGACCATCCTTGCCCAAGACAAAGTGGGCGGACTCTAGGTTAAGAGAAAATCGGATGGAGAATGGGTTCTGGTTAACCTTGTCCCCAATTCTTACATCATCAATGTTGGTGACATTATTCAGGTATCGTCGTTTTCGTGTCATTTCAAGTTATTAGCTCATTTTTGTTCATCTAGCAACATCTCGAGATTTAGGGCTATGTCTCATTAATAATAATTGCTAAACATGCTTTTTTATCAGTAAATTTGGATAAGATGATCACCGTACAACAAAGAAGAACAAAAAATATCAACGAATGAGCGAGTCTAACCTTGAAGGTAAGAAATTGCAAAATTAGCGACTCGTGAACGTAATTTAAACTAAGTGGTTACGTAATAACAAATTTTCTTTGAGAATCGACTTCGAGAAATCATTCAGACGGTCTCGCAAAAAGTGTCTATTACCAATCGATTACTTTCTAATTCTATTACCACAATTCTACCATATATTACATAATTAAATCCGTCACCAATTCATCGGTGTTTAAGATTGTGAAACATTGTATGAATGTAGGTATGGAGCAATGACATATATGAAAGTGTGGAGCATAGAGTGAAGGTAAATAGTGAAAAGGAAAGATTTTCAATTCCATTCTTTGTGAATCCATCACATTACACAATGGTTCAACCGTTAGAGGAATTGATCGACGATCAAAACCCACCCAAATATAAGCCTTACAGTTGGGGCAAGTTTTTGGCCACAAGACTACATGGTGATTTCAAGAAACTTGATATCGAGAATATTCAAATTTCTCACTTCAAGATATCAGAATTAAGTGGCCAATTAGAGGCCTCGTTGTCTATCTAATGAATTGTTATAAACAAATAATGTGTTTGCATATGAATAAATTGGTTGCTTAGTATCTTTTGGTTTTCAAGAGATGCAATACGAAGAGAAATAATATATATCTTTAGTTGGTAAAACTAACATGTATTAAGAGGTTCTTACTATCGTGTGTTGCTATTTTGAACTTCAAAATTCAATATGTAGTTTGGAAACTTTATTACATAGAGACCCGTCACAAATTTTTTTATGTGATAATCTGGATAAAAACAAAGTCAATGTAAAAAGGATGTGGATGGTTATTTATATTTTTTATTCAAGATTTAATATTAAATAGTAAAAAATGATAAACTTTGTCATAATGTTAAGACAATTTATTTAGCCCAACAAAAACATATAGTAACACATTGGAATATACGACTCATTTAGTTTCGCGGTTATATAATGGTACTGTTATTGTAAGTTGTTGCCCGTAATTTTTTGTCTATACTATTAATTAATGTATTAGAACTTCGATTTTATGATGAAAATGCAAAATATAGTTGTTGAAAAAGTTATGAAACATTTGCATATTATATATGGGAATGGGGAATTCACAACTTTACAATATGAAGTCAAATTGATACTAAAACTTGATTTTGTGAAGAAAATTATAATAGTAAATGTTCCGAAACAAGTTTTTATCGAAGAAAATATGATCATTAATATATTATGGAAGGTAATATAATAAAATTAGTACTGTTTTGCAATTGATTGAAAGGATGAAAGGTGTAGAACGATAATGTACTAGTAGACACCTTAACATAACGCCAAAATTTAGTAACCTCCAAAATAAAATAAATCCTTAATCTAGACCGTTCAACTATAATATCCTAATACGGTGAAAAATCCTGACTAGGTTCATTGTACAATATTTTAATTGCGAACCTTTATCACTGAAATATCTGACACATAAAAACACAATGCTACATTATCACAAGAAAACCGGATGTATTAGTTACAATTAATGTTTAGTTTCTACTCTAATTTGTAAAAAGTTTACATGGTTCCCTAAATTTTTAAAATAGTGCATCAGTTTGTTTCACGTGTATAAGTTATTTTCTAGATGGTTTGAATGTTCAAATTTCGAATTTCAGAAATCATTTTTTGATTTAACCTATGTTTGCTGTTTAAAAGCTAACACGTAAATGATCTTTGATGGACAAATTGATATTCTTTTATCAAGTCAAAAAAGTTGCGATGATTTTTCCAAAATTCATGTATGTTATATGAAATGAGACAGATTAGAGAAATCGTTAAAATTTTACATTTTATATCTAGTCCTGAGAGCCTATATCAATAAAACAACAACACATTTAAGAACAAATTCTTAAACTTAAAATTCTACATTCTATACATATTTTATCTTGTACGAACTCCATCGGTATCACTTCAAACGTTACAACTCCATATGATGGAATTTATATAAAATTTCTTTTTTTTTCACGTCATGTCCAGTACTAAATTTCCCAGATTATGTAAGCGCAAACGTAAGGGAAAGTTCAAATAATGTAACCGTAACAAGAGGTTATCAAGAACAAAAAACCAGACCAGGTTCATCCATCTAATACAGTATCTTCAACATAATAACACCTACAAAACCACGTAAAATTTCACAAACTTCTTGTGCATCAAAAACCAAGAACACAGTAAAAAAAAAATGGGAGAAGTAGACCCAGCATTCATCCAACCCCAAGAACATCGCCCAAAACCCGAAACAACGAAAGCCCTAGGAATCCCGTTAATCGATCTTTCCGAAATAACCCCCGATACGGTGAACAAAGTAGGGGAGGCTTGCGGGGAATGGGGTTTTTTCCAGGTTATAAACCATGGCGTTCCGAGTGAGAAGAGAGACAAGATTTTCGAAGCAGCGAGAGAGTTTTTCAGGCAGGCGTTGGAGGAGAAATACAAGGTTAGGAGAAGTGAAAAGGAAGTGACGGGGTATTATGATACAGAACATACTAAGAATGTTAGAGATTGGAAAGAGGTGTTTGATTATGTGGTTGAGGTTCCAACTCTTTACCCTGCTTCTTTTCTTCCGGATAATCAAGATGTTGCTCTTTTGTACAATCAATGGCCTCTATCTCCTCCTCGTTTTAGGTATTTTTCTTAATTCTTCTCTTTTAAGCAAGGGTCTGTTTGGGATTACTATTAGATATCTCATCATAAAGAGTTGCACCGACAAAAACATATATTGACATTGGATAAAAAATTTTGAATCTCAATAGTAATTAACTATTGATTTCCATAACTTTTCGGGACAGCGGCGTTAAAAAACTTGAAAATGAAACATTTTGGAAATGCAGTACGAAAAACATTCTCAAACTGATCCTGAGAATTTTGTATAAGATTCGGGGTATGTGTATCCAATTAATACATAATTGAATCACGTTTTTTTTAAGTGGGTTTAAAGTTTGAAATAAAACCTCAAATTTCACTAGTAATTAGTTTTAATAACTGAGTTAATATGCAAATTTCTCAATGAGTATTAATATATACCTTTTCATTTTATTTAATAGAGCCATTGAAAAGGACTAAATGTAAAAAAAAAAAAAAACCCGGTCCAAGAAAAACATAACACATGAAATTCTTTGACACTTCCATTTAGGATCTCTAATTTAGTCTTAAGTGTGAAATAGAGCGAGAGAGAAAAAAAATCAAGGTAAATGTGCACAAATTTTGTAGCTCTCTAAAATTTGATTGAGGCATTAGGTTTGTAAGAATGTTTTTTCATGATGATATTGGATAATTTGGCGGATATAGCAATTTCTTAATTATCTTCTCCGTTATTCATTTTTAGCAAAATATCCACAAGTCAACAAATTATATTGCGTAACATACAATCAAGCTAGCTAACAATAAACTATGAACAGGGAGGAATGTGAAAAATATGCAAAAGAAATGGAAAGACTGGCCTTCTTATTGATGGAGCTAATTTCAAAGAGTCTAGGACTCAAGCCAGACAGGTTACATGGCCTCTTTAAAGACCAAACCTCCTACATCAGACTCAACCACTATCCCCCTTGCCCTGCACCTGAGCTAGCTCTTGGCGTGGGTCGACACAAGGACGGTGGAGCCCTGACCATCCTCGCCCAGGACGAAGTGGGCGGGCTCCAGGTTAAGAGAAAATCGGACGGAGAGTGGGTTCTAGTTAACCCTGTCCCTGATTCTTATATCATCAATGTTGGTGACATTATTCAGGTACCCTTATTTTCATACATTTCGAGCTTTACACAATTACACCTGTCACTTGCAGTCTGCATAGTACATCTGAAAATTACCATGAAGATTTGTATAAGCAGTCAAACTAGTAGTACTTAAAAAAACAAGCTAAGCACCAAACCACATGCAAAAAGAACATCCAATTAGAAAGGGAAAAACACACTATTGATTTTCTTAGTGATTACTCATTCCAGTTCCTAATATTTATCATTTTAGACTTTTTACTTTGGTTCCTAATACTTGTGATTTTAAAATATCAATGCACTTTTTAACAAGATTTCCTAATTTACCCTTGCATTAATTAAGAAAGAGATTAAATGTAGATTAATTTATAAGTTGGCAATTAAAAAAAAGAGAATTTTATTATTCCCCCGTCTACTAAATATTGTCGTTTTAGAGAGATTTCGTTGTCTTTTTTTTATTGTCATTTTGTATTTTTAAGATGTTTTTTTTCAAAGTTTTCCATTCCTACTCCTATTAATTTGTTCAACTTCCAGATAATTATATTCTAATCTCTAATAATAAGAGAATACTATAGGTCAAATTATTTTTATTGAACAAATTAATAGTCTTGAAAATTGAATAGGACATTTATGAAAGGGTAAACTAGTAAATTATCTCATTTAGTTAGTTGTTATCTTAAAAACTGTGAATTGGTTAAAACGACAATATTTAGTAGACGGAGGAAGTATAAAGTAAAAGGGATAAAATAATCATTTTATAGTGCATTAAATGTCTTATTGGTATTGATGAAAAATCTAGAATGACAAATATTAGGAACTAGAGGGAGTAATAAATTTTTTCAGGGAATTCGACTTTGAAGAACAATTGGATGTTGACTTTTAGAAAATAATTGGAATCTTGGAAAGGAATTTTATAATACAACTACATATACCATCTCCATGTAAAGTCACTAAACAAATTTAGTACATGGAGAATTACCAAAAAAAAAACTCCTTGCTAATTTATCGGAATTTAAATTATTTATGTTGTAATTTTGTGTGAATAATATTGTAGGTATGGAGCAATGAAAGATATGAAAGTGTAGAGCATAGAGTAAAGGTGAATAGTGAGAAGGAAAGATATTCAATTCCATTCTTCTTCAATCCTTCACATTACACAATGGTTGAGCCCTTGCAAGAACTGATTGATCCCCAAAATCCACCCAAATATAAGCCTTACAGTTGGGGCAAATTTTTTGCCACAAGAAGGCTAAGTAATTTCAAGAAGCTTGATGTTGATAACATCCAGATTTCTCACTTCAAGATCTCAGAATTAGGTGATTAAATTAGAGGGCCCGTTTGTCATGCATGTTGCTTCAATATTTAATTAACAAGAAATAAGGTTGCCACGTATTGGAATAAATAATTAGCAGAGTACGTGTTGCTAGCATTTTCAGTATTTGTATAGAAGAATAATGAAACTTCTCTGAGAATTGGTGTTCTACATATGAATAGTTTGATATCATCCCATGGTTTTTGTTTAACAATGCTTTGTGCTCAGTTGTTCACTCTTAGAACTTGTTTGACGTTGCTTTTTGTGGTCCTTGTTGGCTTTTTCATTAGAAAAGGAATATAATGAA
>CATIWQ010420149.1:0-23442 GCA_949673415.1 Euphorbia schlechtendalii | reverse complement strand
ATGCAGTTTAAGCATGCTTTTTTTATGCAAAGTTTGGAATCTTAAATTAAAGAATTAAGTAGTTATGTGTATCAAGTAAGCTGCAAAGTCTATCATCTTAACTTTAATGAGATCAAAATAAATATAATTTTTAAGTTTTAGCCGCTCTTATTAGTACCCTTTCATGATTCACTCAAATCATATTAAGCTTAATTGCCATCCATTTTCGTCCAAGCAGGCCAATGGAGGCTAGTTGTAAGAAGCTTGTGGCGGTGAGTTGGTTCCGTAAAGTTGTTCAATGTCCTAAAAAGGTAATAACTGATCTTTTTCAACCACTTATTATCATTAATGTAGTTGGTAGGGGATAATCTAGCAATTTATATTCAGTGATTGTCTAAAAACTTGTTGTGTTATCAAATGACATGCTATACTTTGGTCAAGCGAGTATTCTTTTGGCTTGTATGATTAAGTAGTAAATGCAGACTCAAAGAAGAATATATTGATGCCGGGTGGAATAGGGCAGGAAGAATTTGATTAATAAGAGAAGTAATACCTACATTAGAATTCATCTATAATATTAGAATATTGGTTTCTAGAGTTTATAGAGTTAAATAAGCACCTCGTAATGATTGAACATTTTGTGGGATTATCCACCCACCCTCTAGGATTTCTGTATTTTCTTTCGGCATTGACCTTGTAATTATATGTTGGCAGCTTGGTTTTTAAATTTGAGTTGTGATTCTTCTGGTAATATGAAGTTTCATGTTTGATGAGCAAAATGATAACCTTGCAATAGTTACCATAATTAATTTATTATTATTGTTCTTTTATTATTTATCCAGTTACAGTGGGAATTGAAATCTATCTATACAAATCAATTGGCAGGTAGTGCTTGATCCTCAATTTGAGTCTTTGAGTGGCGAACTTGATGTTGATGGGCAAGTCCTCTATTTCTAAACATATCATTTCAAACACTATAAAATTCACATGTTATTATATTCATACCTCCAGTGATTCTTCGTTTGTGTTTTGATTCAATTAATTTGATGATTCTTATCCAAAATCTTTGAAATTGGATATTTGTCTTGTAATTGGTGAGTTATTATCTTTTTTTTGGACTTCTTATGAATTATTTGAAATTCGCTTGGATATTTATGTGTTGTAAAATTGGTGAGATATTTTACTTGTTTTGGACTTCTTATGAATTAGTTGAAATTTGCATGAATGTTATTTAATGAATTATATATTGATTTAACAGAATTGCAATTGTATGATATACATACAAATGCATACAAATGCAAAATAAATTGTAGCATGTTGGCAATCATTAAAAGTGTTGGTAAAACAAAAAAGTGAACACTTTCAATATGTTGTTATTGACAAGAAAAAATGTTGGCAAAAAGAAAAAACGTAGTAATGAAAAGTGTTGGCATTTATAGCAAAAGTGTCGCCATATCAAGTGGAAGTGTTATTTCCTGATGCATTATCAACTCCTGAAAAATGTCATCAAAAGACAATAAAATGTTACTATTGGGTTATATGCCAACACTTTTTACCGTGTGGTAAAAAATTACCAAAAGTGTCGGTATAGGGACCTATGGCCACATTGCACTTCCTGACTCTTTTTTTTGGAAAAAGTGTAGGCATTTCTCCTAAGCCAACACTTTTTTGCTTTTACACGACACTTTTCCAGTGTTAGCAGATCCAATATATGGTGTAGGGCCTCCTTTTTAAATCCTTCCTCAGCTCCAAGTCGATGCTGAGTTGACTTGATTTTAGTGAGAAACTTCTTCTTGTTGAACTTCCCATCCTTCTTCATGAAGCGTTTAAAACACCTTGTCAAAAGGGCCATTTGCTCATCAAAATCGTAGCTTGTGGATTCATCAAAGGAATTAGCTTTCAGGATAATAGTTTTTCCCTCTTTTTCCTTGCCTCGACTCCTTTTGGAGTCATCAGAATATTTCCTCAGAGACATCTCATGAGTCAGCAAGGTGCCTATTAGCTCATCAGGGTTGTAGGTCTTAAGATCATGAGCCTCCTCAATTGCGCTCTTTTTGGAATCCCACTCTAAGGTAAGAGTGAGGAGTATCTTCTTCACCAGCTCTTCCTCGGTGAACTCCTTCCCTAATCTCTTCAGTTCATTAACGATGTTAATGAACTTGGTATTCATGCTTTGAATACCCTTACTGGCACCCATTGAGAACATCTCATATTCCCTCAACATGAGATTAATCTTTAACTCTTTGACCTTGTTTAACCCCTCGTAGGTAATCTCCAGCTTCCTCCAGATTTTGTGTATTGTCTCTCAGCCCGAGACCTTGTTGAATTCATTAAGATCTATCGCACAGTGTAAGTAAGTAATCGCTACATGATTCTCTTTGAGAAGCCTAAGATCAGCATCATCGTAGTCCTCTAGATCTACTAGAACACTAACCCCGTTCCTCATAATAGTAGGAACTCTAGGGCCAGGCTTGATTGCGAGCCATGCCTACATACTTTGAGATTGAATAAAAATTTTCATGCATTTTTTCCAAAACATGTAGTGATTAGCATCAAATAGAGGTGGCCTGGTTATAGACATTCCCTCCTTCAGGAGCATTGTCCGTCCTGAGCTAGAACTGGAGTTGTTATAAGCCATTTATGGATCTTTAACTCAAAGGTGATTAGTCAATAAGTTGAGGACTTGCTCTGATACCACTTGTTGGTCCCTAGATAGCTTATAAACAATTGCAAGTGAGTGAATGCATTTCTTTGTTACTTTTTAGATTTATGAAAATATTTGAACCAAGTTAAGTTTTTAGATGCGTGTTTATGATGTTGTGCTGAGTGGGTCTAAAAACTTATAAACTGCTCAGCTTCGTTGGACTATTTATCCTCAATCACTTACTGAGTACTTTACTCAGCATGGATTGGTTTTTCAAGCAAAATGATAAGTACAGAGAGAATGATGAATGAGTTTGAGCACGATAAAAGCTAAAGCAAAATTTTAGAACTTCAACACCTTGTATTATCCTGTTTCAGCCCCGAGCCTACCTCCAATCCCCAAATTCCTTCTCCGAGCTTAAATCCACTAGTGTTCATTCTTTACTTGGGTGGAACAGCCTTTATAGTGGGTAGACACATTTACAATAAGTACCTTTCTTTCTAACTACCATTCAACTCAGTTTGGGTACCCTTCCCAAACTAACACTCAGATTTGAATATAAAGTTTACGAACTGAATTCAACTTATAAATTGTTGAATCCTTACAATGTTAAATCTAAGAGTGATCCTCTCTATTACAAACAGATAGATAGTGGTTGTTTGCTGATTGCTTGAATTTGGAATTTCTTGAATCTGGGAGTATTTACTCAAAGTTTCAGCCCTCAAAGAAATTTGAGGTGATTCACCAAGTTTGAACGTCAGCTTCAGTCTTCTATTTATACTTGAAGCTTTGCGAAGTAGCCGTTGTAAACTTCTCATCCTTGTAGTTCTTTAATTTTTCTTTTCTTCATATCTTTTGAATCTTCCCGTTGGAGATAAATTCCAAGACGTTTAGAGATAGATATTTGAAGTTTGAGGCACAATAAAATTCCGTTGACAAAATCTCATTTGTCTTCAACCAAAACAATCTGATAGAAAGACGCATGAAATGTAATGTGCAATCTTAAGATTAGTTGACATTGCTAATGCTTGCAGAGGCGCGCATAGACAATGAGAAATGGCACATGTCAGAGAATTCCTTTTGCCTTGGAATTTAGTGAGGAATCTCCAACATTCCGTACGGACACCTTTTATCTTGTGAGGACCACTGGAAATCTTCTTGAATTTCAGTGCTTTTTAACCTGAAAAGATCTAAAGAATATTATGTTTCTTATAGAACGCGTTAGCAGCACAATTGTCATTTAATTCTCTAAGTTTCAAAAAATGTTGCTTTTAATTAATAAAAGCTAACTCAGCACTGTTGAGTTGTTATCCTTCTAAACTATGTAGTACTCAGCACAGACTCAGCTTTTCCTACTCTAAGCCGCAACTTAATTAATTACTCAGCAAACTGAGTTGTTTTTCCTTAAACAAACTCAAGTTAGCTTCATTAATTAAGAGTATACTTAGTACTCAATTAATTTCACTATCCTAAAGAGTTTACTATTTCCAAAAAGTTTAGTACTGTGAAGTACTATTAACTTGGGTTCTACAATTATAAATATAATGTAACAATTTAGCAATAATGATATTTCAATGAGTGAAAATAACCAAGATACAAAAGTATCTAATAATTTGATCCCTTTTGCCAACTCACCCTTTCAGGTTTTCAGGTTGAGAGCTAAATATTTTCTCTCATTGTCCTAAGTTTTTACTCAAAGCACCCTTTTCGAGTTTTCACTTTAACAGATTATTTTGCAAAACAATACCCAAATTTTTGCTCAACTATATGAAGAAGGATAATTGATGGACTCTCTATATAATCTCTTTTTTATTGTGTTGTTTTTCAGAATTTAATTTTTCCCTAAACGTGAACACTTTAGCCTCCCTTATTGATCGGGTTCATGAACTCGTTACCGTTCATGTCCATTACTTTGACCGCTTCTTTTATGGGCTATTTTTTTATTTGCCTTATTTTCTCAAAAAATTTAGGCTCTACAAATCTTTAATTTTGTAAAACTCAATAATAAGAATCTTTCTCTTTCTTTTACATGAAAAGGAGAAACATTTTTTCCTTTTACCCTTTTTCAAGTTGATTTTGTCAACCCTTATAACTACCTTATCTATCTTATTCACTTTGAATTTTGCAACTTCAAATGCCTATATCTCACAAACCGTTGATTTTTTTCGAATCGACGCTTTGAAATATTTTGATCGTCTTACTTTTATCTTGAAAATGAAATACTCTTTGATTTTTTCAAAAAATAAAATAATTTTTCGCAATTTTAAACAGTGTATAATTGTGGTATAATATCCTTTTTTACTATTTTTTCATGAAGACGTTGCACATGGTATAAAGTTGTATAATGAATTTATATAGATTTTTTTCTCCTTCATGTTCAAACAGTATTGTTTTCCCCATAAAAACATGGCATGAAGACCTTAACCCTAATATGAAAGCTCTTACACATGGTATGATAATGGTTATGTTTACAACAAAACTAACTTTCTAGTAAAAAAGTAATTTATCACAGTCTTATACATAGTATAATAGTTGTATAATACCCGTTTTTACTGCTTTTTTATGAAGGCTTTATTTATGATATAAGAGTGGTATAATGTATTCTATATAGTCTTTTTTAAAATACATTATTCCACTTTTATTATGATGCTTTCATGAAAAATTATTATTTTTATTATACAACTATTACACAATGTATACGATTGCAATAAATTTTTTATTTTGACGAAAAATTTAAAGTTTATATCATTTTAAAGATAAAATTAAGACGAACAAAATATTTCAAAGCGTCGATTGAAAAAAATTAATGATTTATGAGTTATGGAGATTTAAAGTTGTGAAATTAAAATTAAATAGAAGAGAAAAAGTGGTTACAAGGAAAAAAGGGTAAAAGGAAAAAAAAGAATCTAATAAAATGATAAAGTGAATATTAATTCCTCATTGTTGTAAAAGCAATAAAATCTAACTTTTTGGTGATATTGTTAAATTACCCTTCTTTTATAAGGATTTTCTTAATGATGAACAAGCCTCCCTAATTAGGTCTGGACTTTCCTCTAGCGTCAACATTGGATGGTTTGAACTACTTTGAGACTAAGTTCCTCACTTTCAATGGTTTCTTTTGATGCTTGACTTTGCTATTGTAAGTTCTCGCCATGTGCTATCGATACATCTGAAGGTGATATAGAGCCTCCATACGATGCTCATCAATCATGTTTAATTGCCCAAATCTGGCTTTTGTCCCATCTGATTCTTTCAGCCTGGCTTCCATGGCAACCCTTAGAGATCCAACCTTGGTTTCCACAAAATGCTTGAAATGGGTTCCCAAAGGTACTCATCTTGGGAGATGAGCTTTAATATAGGGGTGCCCCTTGAATAGGCAAAGACAAAGATTGTGATGCTAATATTTAGGAAGAGGATATGTTTATTAGAGTATAAAGAAGAGGGAAATGCGATTGAGCTCCCAAGTTTGGATAAGCTGGTGGCGTGCTCATAAAAGGACTAACATTCAAAGGGCGAACAATGGCTCCGAGGACCCCTTGCAGAAAATAGTTGGGTGTAGCTTGCCCGATCTCACTAAAGTAGATGATGTTAGAAGAATTCCTGACCGGACGGCTCTGATAGCTTGAACCTTAGCCTTAAAGAAAGTTACCAAATTGCCCTGACCTGACTGCTAGACTAAATGGATATCTTTGGTTCAGGATAGAAACCGAATTGGCTTGAAGAGAAGGAGTATGTCCCTGATTAGTAGTGGGACAGATTCCATTCACGGGAGGGAGCTCAATTTCGGAAATCCGGTCGGAGTTTCTCTCCTCGGTGAGAAGTGCCCTAATAAATGCTTGAAAGGTTGCATGGAATTGTGGATTAGTGAGTATCCTAGTCAATGTGACATAAAAATATGTCCCATTTTCGGGTGGACGACCTCCCCTTCAATTGGGTTCGGTAGTTCACTCTGAATTAGATTAACCATAGCGTTGAATTGCGATAAACTAACTGATTGATCAATGCTTTCAATTAACCCCTCACTTGTGATCGAGAATCGACTAACCTCTTGAATGGTGCTCGGTGATAATCAAATGAAAGGCCCCTTTAAACGCACCCACGCTGGATGCCAAAAAAGATTGGGTTAGGTCATGAATGTTTTAATATTTATGAATTTAAGAATCCTAAAGGTTTTGCGAAACCTCATGAATCCAATGAAATGATATCCCAACCTTTAGATTTGGAGGTTGGGAAAAATCAATGTGATCTCTCAAGGGATGAGCTTGAATGCGGTGGAGTGAAGTAGAAGTTTTGGACTTTTAAGTGTGGGTGAGGAAATGATGGTATTGCCTTAACATAGTAAGAATCCCATGTTACGATAACTTGGGTGCATGGACTTCTTTTTTCAGGTAAAGCAATGTGTTATACCCTTAAGTTGTTTAAATTGATGAATGAACTGATGTTCATGATTATTTGGATCACCTATGTGGTGAAAATGAATGAATTGAGTATTGGACTCAATTGGATAGAGGTTTGGATACCGATTGGGCATCGCAAATGAGTGGATATGTTATGTTGGTGCATTCCCTAAGCTGGCGTGACCTCGAGCGTCTTCATGGTTAATGTATACTGAGATATTTTATGATGGTTTGGGTTTATTCATGATTTCATTATACTTCAAGAGAGCTCTACAACCTTAAACTAATAAAAGAATGAGTTTGTGTGTAAACTAGTGTCTGCATAAAAGAATGTGGTTAGTGTGATGTACATGGTGTGACATGTTTTATTTGCATATGTAATGGATGAAAAGCGATTAAAAACATAGCACATAGCATGCACGCAATAATAATTCTTCCAACCATACTCCTCCCGCAAAATAAAGGGTTTGGCTCCTAAATTTAAGCTTGGATCATCTTCACACCACGAGGATGTCAAGGAGCGAACCTGCATAAAACACATAGAGACATTTTGGTACACCCTAAGGGAAGTTACTATGACAATGCTATATGAGTTTGATCATAAGGATTTCTGTTGTAGAAGGCTCTTATAGCACTATGATACACTCCAAGCCTCTTCCTAAATAGGTGCGAACAAGGTAGGTACATGCGATATGGCAACAAGTGATCCACACACTAGGTATCCTCAATCCCCATGAGGTCACAAGTGATACTTTCATGGCTTCATGGTGATAGTTAAGGCTAATCCATCTAATGCATATGCTTTTTGGTGAAATATTTTAGAGGTGGAGAAACTCATTTAAAGATTATTCAATATTCATCAAGTCTTTAAACGTTAATTTTAAAACGAAGAATGATCCCCATGCTGGTTAATCAAGACACTAATTGAACATGCAACATTGCAAGGTGGAATTTCAAAACTTAAAATTAAGCTAAAAGGATCTCCTAAGCATTCCATTATTGATAAAATCAAAGTCAAAATGTTCCATGGATGCTAATAGATTTATAAAACTTATAAAAGAACCCTAGCATCTAAGTTTAGAGCATTACTAGTTGATGTGTGCTTCTCTCTTTGATTAGGATGCGGCGTTCCCTTAGAGCAATTCGGCAGAACTTCATTAGCACAAGCCACCAAACTAGGATAGCCTCTATGATTGATCCACATGGAACTTCACCGACCAAAACCTCATTGAGGTAGAACCCGTTAGTAGACAGTAGCTGCTAGACTGCTCAAAGACTAACTCAAAAATATAAACTAAGAAGGCTCACTTAAAATAGAAAGAGCTTTCTATAGAATTCTTTGTTGCTTGGAGAAACTCATTGAGGATCTCGCACAACTCACGAAGAAAGAGATGTCGAATTCAAAGAGAAGGGCTGAGCTGAAGTGTGGATAATGAGAGAGGGGAGGCCTATTTATAGGGAGAGGGGGAGTGTTTGACTCCCCCTCAAACATAATGTTGGATGGGAATATCTCTATCCCACATGCGAGTTGGGCGGGTCACTTAGACTCGCGGGCTAACCCGCGGCTGTCTCCACAAGGCAAGCCATAGTGGGCAACGCTTGCGAGCTTACAATCTAGTGCGCACGAGTTTACCATGCATGCTAGAGTTCCATGAGCTTTTCAGCTCACAGGGCAGCCACACAAGCCCCACTTCGAACATCCCGTGTTAGTTTGGGGCCCTCTCACAATGGGAACATTTCTATTACTCCACTCCATGCAATTTTCTCTGTTTTCACTTTTATTCCCTTTTATTATCAATTTGGTCCAACCAATTAATAATTCTTCTAATGAATTCTACAAATAAATATTCTCCACATAGACCTAGTTTATAGGTTCTTTACATAGTCTAGTAAAGGCCCAAAGTGTGTGACCTCATAGGATCCCGAAGTATAGAGCCGCTAGAGGTTAACCTAAACTTGGCTTCCCATCCACGAACCTTTAGGCTCAATGTTCCAAATCGATATGGAACCCGATAACTCTAGATGATCAAATGGGCTTTCTAGCAAAGGCATATAACCACCTGATACTCGGAACATCACGTGCCTATGACTTGATCCGGTTCTACAGTATTAACCAATACAATACACTCCTTCTATCAGGGTAAGTACGATCCAATTTATTAAGCTCGGATTAAGTGTTATCTCATGTAATAGCCGTAGTTATCTTAGAATTAGACTTGTTCACGAAGAACACCACTCACCATAATGTATCAAGATTGACTAGAAAAAATCTTATACTTTGATCAAAGGTTTATGAGTGTGTCTCTTCAACAAGGGGCCCTAAGGTACATCTCCCATTATATCACTATATCAAGAGTGATGGCCAAGGTATGAATAAGTATGACCCAAAGTATAGTAACATGTATATGAGTGTGTCTCTTACCAACATGTGATCATCATTATATCGGTAATCACCCGTATCATCCTTATCTCCAATTTATGAATAAGTATGACCCAAAGTATAGCAACTCTTACACAAGGTAACTAGTATCTCAGGTGTGAGGATACTTGTACTGCTAATGCAATAAGACATGACACCAACACATGGATATAGTATAGCAACTCCTACATAAGGTATGATCAAAGGTTTATAAGTGTGTCTCTTACTAACATGTGATCATCACTATACCCGTAATCACCCGTATCATCCTGATCGCCAAGGTATGAATAAGTATGACCTAAAGTATAGCAACTCCTACACAAGGTAACTAGTATCTCAGGTGCGAGGATAGTTGTACTGCTACTGCAATAAGACATGACACCAACACATGGATATAGTTGTGTTCGAGTGTCTATCTTATAGCGGTCTCCAATGTATTACCCGAATACATTCATGTGTTAACTCAAGGTACAACCTTCAGCTCGTGAGATCGGCTACTTGGATCTAATCCAAGGAGTAAGCCTACACATGCTAGTTTGTCCGCTTCATTGATGTCTAGTCTAAATGAAACTATGACTAGGGATATGTAGACTATTCATAGTAACATGTATGTGCAGCTCTCACATAACATAGCTCCCACTATGTCCTTGCACTTTTACTCTATGAAGTAGTCATGGACTTTGTCTTATCAATGTTCATATATATAATACTATACATTTATGATACCAGCAAGATACATAAATAAATAAAAGCATTAATAAATAAAAAAGATACCTTAATTATTATTAATAATAATTCGAAACCATTTTTATATTATAACTAATTAAGATATATTACCTCTAGGGCATACACCATGTCTAACAATCTCCCACTTGCACTAGAGCCAATTGCCCATGTGCTTCATGCCATACTTGTTAAAATGCTAGTCATGCTTAACTTGAGTCAATGGCTTAGTTAGCCCATCCGCTAGATTCTGATCCATTGGGATGTATTCTAAGCTTATATTATTTCTAGCTACCATCTCTTGAATGAGATGGTATTTTCTGAGTACATGTTCGTTTCTTTGATGAGACCATGGTTCCTTTGCCTGAGCAATAGCCCATTGTTATCGCAATAGATCACTATTGGATTTACAATGTTGGACACCACACTAAGATCACTAATAAATCCCTTTAAGCAGATGGCTTGCTTAACTGCTTCTACATACTCAGATTTTGTGGTTGAAGCAGCAGTCGTATCCTGTTTGAAACTTTTCAAAACAACTGCCCCTCCGTTTAACATAAACACATACCCTGACTGGGACTTATAATCATCCTTGTTAGACTAAAAACTCACATCGATGTATCCCTTCACAAAGAAATCACCTTCTCCACATACCAAAAACATATCCTTGGTTCTAAAGTAAGTATTTGAGGATAGTTTTAACGACCATCCATTGCTTCTCACCTAGGTCAGATTGAAATCTACTCGTGACTCTCAATGCATGTGAGATGTCATACCGAGTGCATACCATAGCATACATGATGGATCGTATTGCCGAGGTATATGGTATTCCATTCATGTGCAGTCTCTCCTCTTATGTTCTCGAACACTCAGATTTAGAAAGGTTAATTCCATGAGACATTGGGAGATAACCCTTTCATGGCTGCTTAAGGTTAAATCTAGCCAAAACCTTGTCTATGTATGTACTTTGTGAAAGACCTAGCAGACTTTTAGATCTATTTCGGTAGATCTTTATACCAAGTATAAAAGCTGCTTCTCCAAGGTCTTTCATGGAAAACTTCCTTGAAAACTATGACTTAACTGTTTGAAGAAAAGGAACATAGTTTCCTATCAAAAATATATCATCGACATATAATACAAGGAAAACAATTGCACTCCCACTAGCCTTCTTATATTCACAGGGCTCATTAGGGTTTGACACAAAACCAATTTCTCGAATTGTCTCGTTAAACCTAATATTCCAACTCCTTGATGCTTTCTTAGGTCCATAAATACACTTCTACAACTTACATACCTTTAAGCCATCCTTGGATGTAAAACCCTCGGGTTGTGCCATATTCACATCCCTATCCAAATTACCGTTAAGGAATGCTATTTTCACATCCATCTACCAAATCTCATAATCGTAATGAGCAGTGATAGCAAGGAGTATCCTGATAGACTTTAGCATGGTCATCGTTGAAAAGGTTTCATCATAGTCAATGCCTTCTTTTTTATTGTAACTTTTTACAACCAGCCTTGCTTTATAGGTAATTACGTTACCATCCATGTCAGTTTTGTTCTTGAAAACCCACTTACATCCTATGGGCTTAATCCCACTTGAAGCATCAATCAAGTTCCAAACTTGATTTTCATACATGGAGTCCATCTCTGACCCCATGGCTACAAACCATTTCTCAGATTCTAAGCCTTCCATTGCCTCCTTGTAAGTCTTGGGCTCATCATTTTCCATAAGGAAGAGATGTGTATCATTAGTGATGAGAAACCCATATCGCTCGGGAGTGATTGGAGCCTGACCTGACCTATACAATGTTGGTGTTATAATTGTTTGTTCCATGCTTACACTTTCTTGTGTAACAGGTGTAGGAATAATCAATTGATTATCTATTTGATCTTCTTGAGTGCTTAACTCAAGATTTCTCCCACTAGCTTTCGCAAGTATATGCTCCTTCTCAAAGAATTGAGCATTTCTGGAAACAAGGACTTTTTGAGTGAGAAAGGGCTGGTTTCTTACCATACCACAATTTGTATGGTGTTTGATCAACTGACTTAGAGGGCACTCTATTTAGAATATAAACTATGCTCTCAAGTGCATAACCCCAAAAGGATTTACTGAGTTCTACTTGGCTCATCATGGACCAAACCATATCAAGCAAGGTATGAAAAACTCACTATTACACTACTCACATTATACTTAATATTTTCCCCAGAATCTAACTTTAGCATCTGAGTGGCTATGGCGGACTGACTCGGCCTAGTCCACTAACTTTAACTATCTTATGCCATCTAGCAGTTTGGATCCCATGACATCAAGTGGTGCGGTGAGGGTGGAACGAACATGATAGCCTTAGTCATTCATTCACTCAACTTTTGAAAGTTAACTATAGCTGGGCCAAATCCGCACAAGGATCGCATGAAACAAACCATAGGAACAGAAGAGAATCCCATTGTAGCAACGACGGGAATGGAGCACCTTTCTATGCCTCCGCCGAGATACACACTGAGGGTGAACGATCAGGGGGAAGTTCTTACAAGGAATTAGATCGAGCCTAACCTGTTAATTCTCAAGGGAATAAAATTCCTTTCACAACAATATCAACTTATCTGGATTGGCAGTTTGAGCTATGCCAACAAGAGGGCATCCTAGTAGAAAAGAGGCTTTTAGCTAACCTAACAAAGGAAAATATGTACACTGTTGGTGAAGTGCAAGGGTCGAATGGAGAAAATCTTGGCCAATCAGGAAAAAATTTCGGGTAAGGAGCAACACCTGTTTCGAGGAAGATCAAGCTATTTGCAAACCCAAGAGACCGCTAGCTCTCAAAGCTATGTTTACACAAGGAATTTGATACCACCTCGGCCTTCTCAGTATCATGATATTGAGGAGTAGGAAGAAACTCGCCCGGAGAGAGTAGAGAGACATAGGGAGCGATCCCGAAGTCCCATAAACTCCTAAAGGTGAGTGAGGCCAATAAATGATAACCAGCAAAGATAATTATCCAGAAGTCCAGTCATTCCTGTACGAGAGGAGTATCACAGACCTAACGAGCCATCCCAACATCATTATCACAATAGGCGCTACAGAGCAGGACAAAGGGTCGCTCAGCCATCCATTAGAATACTTACAATAGAAGAACCCGAGGTTAGAAGTGTTCGGCACATCAGATAACCGAGCCCACAAGCTTCGGTTCATTCCACTATGCCATCAAGAAGGGAACCCACGAGAGTTCCTTCTAGAGTTCAGGCTGGTACAACCATCGTTGAACCATTGGGGAGTGCTATTTCGGCGACAAAGGAAGGTGAAGAGGCTCTGTTGAATAAATTTTTGAAGTGTGTCAGAGGGATGTTCATTGATGTACAAATAGACCCCGTTACGCCGGAGGTTGAATCAGTTGATACCCCGTTTTCCAGGGCGATAATGTAGGAGCCATTTAGTAAGAAGTTCCATTATCCGGAATTATCAAAATACAATGGCAAGGGAGACCCAACTCAGCATGTCAAAGCTTTTCGGTAGGGATTATTTCCAATAGAAGCGACCGACTCTATGATGTGTAAACTATTCCCCTCAACTTTGATCGGACTAGGGCTTTTCTGGTTCGAACAGTTAAAACCTGGATCCATTAATAATTTTAATGAGTTGGCGAAGGAATTTTGCAACTTTCTTATCACCTCAATTCCCTAGACAAGAATGGTGCAAGAGTTACATCTGCTTAAACAAGGAAAGAGCTAGCCATTGGGTGATTACATGGAGAGATTTCAAAAGACCATTATGCACATAAAGGGTTGTGATGTGGATGTTGCTATGGATATTCTTGCTCAGAATACCAAAAGCATCAATATTAAAAAAGATCTGTTTACAAAGAGACCAACCTCGTTGGCTAGAATGATGAGTAGATCTTGAGGTTGGGTAACCTATGATACGCATCAACGATAATTGGGAACCTCGGACATTGTAAGCCAACCAAACCAAGCGTCAAGAAGCAGGTTTCGACCGCAGGGTTGCTCAGAATATAGAGGAAATGATTTTCCCAAAGAGTTATTTTCTTTGAAGGCTTTGAGGAAGGAGATATTATATTGGGTAGAGAGGCAGGGACAGTACATTAATTACCCTCTAAGACAGAGAAGGTCTGGAAAGCCCTAGACATATTGTGATTTTCATAAATGTGAAGGTCATAATACGGAGGAGTGGAGACATTTGGCGTAAGATTTGAATAAGCATGCTGCTGAAGGAAAGATTGGTCGATTCTTGGCCCATCTACTAAGGGAGTAGAGGAGAGAGGATTGTAATCAAAACTGACCCCCTCGGGCGAGGGAAGAGAGACACCAAGAGGCTCCATATAGTAGAGGCGTTTAACGTCATCCCCGGTGGATCGACCAGCACGAAGTGTAAGACCAAGGGAGGCATTGACAACACTTGTAGAGACAATGGAGTGTTATTCAGCTTTTCACATTTATCAAGGCTGGCACTACACTCAGATGTACTTGTCATCAAAATGGAGATAAATGACTTTCTAGTCAAGCGGGTACTAGTCGACACCGGAAGCTCAGTCAATATCCTGACAAGAGCGACCTTCAATGCTTTGCAAGTTGACCCGAACAGGCTGCTCCTTGAACCTATCCCGGTCATTGGTATTGGAGGCCACCCTGTTCCAGTTCTAGGAGCAATAACTTTGCCAGTCATAATTGGTGATGACGGTCCAAAATGGAAATCGAGGGTGGAGTTTCTAATTATGGACATGCCGTTCGCTTACAATTTTATCTTGGGCCAACCTTTAATATGTGATTCAAAATTAGGCATATTTTTAAGTCATTTGGCATTGCAAATACCGACAACTAAGGGAATGGCAATAGCAAAGGGTGATCAAAAGCTAGCATAGGAAACATATATGGCTTCCTTAAGAGCTTAACCTCCCATTAAAGAGATCAAGGACAAAGAAAGAGCAGAGCCTCATGGGCAGTTGGAAACTTTGATTATCGAGCGTGGCAAGGAGTTGAAAATTGCCAAAGATATTTCTGACGAACCAAAAGCACCATTAATATCAATTTTGAAAGAGTGTAGGAGTAGCTTCGCATGGGACTCAACAGACATGACGGGCATGCCACGTTAGATGGCAGAACATGAGCTAAATGTCGACCCAAACATGCTTCTAGTAAAATAAAAATGGTAGAATCATGGCTTTGAAAAGCAGCAGGCAATCTCGGAAGAAATAGAAAGACTACTAAGTGTCAGTCATATAAGGGAAGTCAAATACCCTAAGTGGATGGCTAACGTTGTTCTTGTGAAAAAGCCAAATGGTACATACACAATGTGCGTTGATTATACCATCCTAAATAAGGCATGCACAAAGGACAACTATCCTCTTCCAAGCATTGATCCTTTGGTAGACGCGATAGCAGGTTTCAAGGCACTTTCTATGTTAGATAAGGCGGGTTATAATCAAATTACAATGGCGGAAAAGGATGTGGAAAAGACATCATTCATCATGTATGAAGGGATATATTACTACAACGTCATGCCTTTCAGTCTGAAGAATGCAGGGGTGACCTATCAAAGGCTAGCAAATAAAATTTTTGAAGAAATGATGGGAGATAAGGTCGAGTTGTATGTATATGACATAGTGATTAAGAGTAGGAGCATCGTCGATCACCCAAAAGACGTTAAGGAGGTATTACACCAGCTCGATAAGTTTAATCTAAAACTTAACCCGGAGAAGTGTACCTTCGCTATCTCGGTGGGAAAGTTCTTAGGCTATTTGGTTTCTCAGCGAGGGATTGAGGCTAATCCAAATAAGATAAAGGCCACAATAAATCTCGCACCTCCAAAAACTTTGAATGATGTGCAAAAATTGAATGGGAAAATCAATACCCTCGGTCGGTTCATATCTTACTCAGCAAAGCGGTGCTTAACATTCCACAAAGCAATTAAGGGTGCCAAGAATTTCATGTTGGACGGAGGAATGCATTCTTGCATTTGAAAGTTTAAAGATATTCCTTACTTCACCACCACTTTTGAGCCGCCCCGTCCCAATAGAAATATTATATATCTATGTTAGCACCTCGGAGGAGGCCTTGGGAATGGCCCTAATTAGGGAAGAGGCTAGTGAGCAGTACCTGGTATACTATTGCAGCAAAGTCTTAAAGGATGCGGAGTTAAGATATCCTCAGTTAGAGAAGGTTGCTTATGCAATAATCATTGCTTCAAGGAAGTTAAGACATTATTTTCAATCACACACTATTGTGGATCGCACGGACCTAGCCTTAAAGAAGGTTCTGCAGAAACCAGAAACCTTAGGAAGAATAGCAGAGTGGGCATTGAAGTTAATGTAGTTTGATGTCAGATTCTAACCAAGGAAAGCACTAAAGGGCCAGATACTGGAAGATTTTATCAGGAAGCACCTATCGTACCTGATAATGAGTTCATGGAAGAAACTTGGAGAGTTTTCATTGATGGAAGTTCAACAAATGGAAAGGGCAACGTCGGTATTCATATGCAAGGCCCCGGTGGAATTGTGATTAATCAAGCTACACGATTATATTTTGCAGTAACAAATAATGCGATGGAATATGAGGCATTCATCATGGCGCTCAAAATGATAAGAGCTATAAATCTAGACTGAGCCCGCATCTGTAGTTATTCAAAGTTGGTAGTAAACCAACTGGGCGGAGGATATGCGACCAAGGATCCATCCATGCAGCAATACCTGATAGTAGTTAAAGAGTTGATAGAGGAAATCAAGATTAATGGGACGAAGCTAGAGGTCTTTCACACCTCAAGAGCTCATAATTATGAAGCAGATAGATTAGCAAAAGCATCCTCGGACCCAAGTGGAGAAAACTTGATATCTTGTACAATTGCAGATATCACAAAACTGACTGTGTCGTGCCATGAGACACGTGTAGTGGAGATCGAGGGAGAGCCAACAGGAGAAGAATGGTATGATCCAATCAAGAAATATTTAGTCAACTCATCTTTGCCAAAAGATCATATTGATGCTCAGAAAATCATGAGGAAATCCTTTTAGTATTCCATGATTGGAGATCAACTATATCGAAGGTCATTATCCCACCCATGGAAGAAGTGCCTCGGAAGAAGAGACGCTGATTATGTGTTAAGGGAAATACATGAAGGAATTTGTGATGGTCATGAGAAGAAAGACTCCAATGTAAGGAAGGCTCAGCTTCAAGGGTTTTATTGGCTCACGGTGGAGTTAGATACGAAGAAAATGGTGCAAAAGTGCCGAGCTTGCCAAGCCTATGCTCGAAATATAAGAGCTCTGTCGACTGAAATTACAATCATCAAAGTGGTATGGCCTTTTTCAACCTGGGGAGTACATATTATCGAACCTCTCCCGGTGGCTCAGTATCAAAAGAAATGGATAATAGTGGTAGCATCATTTCTTAAAATAGGTAAAGGTCGAGCCCATATTAACTATATCGCCCAATCAAGTAATCCAATTCTTTAACAAGAATATCATTACTAGGTATGGCATTCCGCATACCATTATAACTGACAATGGCACACAGTTTCAGTGCGAGGCTTTTAAGGCCTACTGTGAAGGTCTACGCATCAAATTGAGATTCTCCTCTATGTCTTTTCCATAATGTAATGGCATGATTGAAGTTACCAACCGAACTACCATTGATGGAGTAAAAACCAGAATTCTCAGTAACAGATCAACATGGGTGGACGAGCTACCAAATATTTTATGGTCATATCGAATGACCCCATGAACAGCAACAAGAGAAACATAGTTCGTTTTAACTTTTGGAATAGAGGCGGTCATACTAGTAAACATTGGGATCCCTAGTGAGAGAGTGTCCCACTATGTCAGCCAAGAAAATAATGCGATAAAATTAAGAAGAAATCTAGATTCCCTTGAAGGGTGACGAGATCTAGCTTACCAAAGAATGGTGGCTTACAAGCAAAGAATAGCATCTATCTTCAATAAATATGTCAGACCTTGAAACTTCTAAGTGGGGGAATTGATGCTTAGAAATACAGAAGCTTCAAGAACGCGAGTCTGTCAAGGAAATTTTGGGATCAATTGGGAAGGACCATATAAGGTTCCTCAAAAGATCACCCTAAATACTTACAAGATTCAAGATTTAGAAGGCAACGTCTTGCCTCGAACTTGGAATGCAAAGGCATTAAGGAAATTTTACATCGGTCAGTAAAATGATATATTACTTATATTAGATTAATAAAACCCCTTTGAATGATATACTTTGTTTATGTTATTATTAGAGCTGTTTTATTCAAAAGAGAATGCCTATAAAGGCTCATTGAATAATAGAATTCTTAATTTTTTAAAAGCCTATTGTTCAGTCAAAAGAGCGAACTTAAAGGTTCCCATTGCACAAAAACAAAGAAAAAATAAATTCATTACAAAAGTTCCTTGAGTACAAAATAATGCTTTAAAAGCAAAGACATAATTACAAACAAATCTACAACTAAGGAAGAAGGAAGAGGCATCATCATTGATTTATTCAAATTCAGAAAATTGTGAAGTCGCCCATGAATGATAGGATGATGCTTTTGCTTCTTCTTCTCCTTCGCCTTCTTCTTGATCAACTTCCTCCTCGTTGATATCAGCTTGATCAGGCTCTCCAAAGAGCCGATCATCTTCCGCCCAAAATTGTATAGGGTCGCCAAGCCCAGGCTCAGCAAGTAAAGTGAGGGGATCAAGATTGGCCTTAGGAAATAATTCCCTCACTTTGTAAGAAAATTTACATGGAAATTGACACGATAGCGATTCCATTGGTCCGTCAGCCCCGCCTCTTTCTTTTGAAAGTGATGGGTCAAAGCACGATAACGAGCCTGGGAGGATAAGGAAACACGCTCGTTCTTCCATACTACAACCTCGGCCTCAACTAACAAAGTGGATTTTTCATCTTCTTTCTCCTTCAGAATTTGGTTAGCCTCAATCAAACGCTTGTTTTCCTCTTCAAGATTATCTACAACTTTATTCTTCTCTACTACAACCGCCTCAGCATCATGCTCAACTTTAACAATGGACTCGCGAGTAAGGGTCAGCTCTTCTTCCATCTTCAAATTAGCTTGAGTGAACTATTGCTTGGTCTTCATAGGCGCACTAAGCCCGGTCATGGAAACTTCCTTCGTAGAAGAAAGCCGCTTAATGGCCTCGGTCAGCGCCTTCTTCTCCTCAGTTAAGGCTTTAATCTTTGCACCCCTGGCCCACAATTTCTCCTCTAGAAAAATTGAATGAGAAAAACACTGAAAAATAATGTGAAGTTGTGCAAGCAAGAGTTTTTAAGAAGTCATACCCACAAATATTGCACTTATGTAAAACATACCTCTAATGGATGAGCTCGATGGTGACTAGCAATTTTTTAAGTACTTTTCTTCTTAAGTGAGGCTACCTTAGAAGGAAAATGGGTGAGTGCACCCAACTTAGAAATGAGCTTCTCATCATCCAACTTCAAGTCCAGACCAAACTCGGCTTCCCATGCCTAGAGAAGGAAGTAACAGTGAGAAGAGGTAAACATATGAAGAGATAGGATAGAAAGAAATCTCCTATTTTAAATTTAAAGGATATGTACCTCAATTACATCAGCCGGATCGTATGAGGTGAGTTTCATCCTCTTGTTAGGAGGCGAAGGTAGGTTCACATTCTTCTTCGATGATCTTTTCATCCCGCCAAACGTAAGCACCTTGGTCATAAAGGGGTCCAATGGGACTTGCTCATCTTCAGTCATTGGTGCTTTTCCCTTAGCCGCCCGCCTGGCCTCATCAGCTTTGGCCGAACTTTCAATCTTAACCGTATTTTCAGCAGGTTTGGAAGCAGCGACATCGGAAACTACAACCTCGGTCATAGTTTCCTCCACTACATTGACTTTCTCAGCTTCGGTCGGTACAGTACCTAGGCTCACACCTTTTTTCCCCTTAACTACCTCTGAAGGTTCGGGTTCATAATTCTCCACATCTTCAAGCACATCACCTGAGGGAGTATGGATCTCAGCAACAACAGGAGGAGTCTCCCCTGTTCCAGCCAATGTAATCCCATAGCCTTTCTTTTTGCCTCTCTTCTTTGTCATGGATGCTAGCAGAGAGTCGAATAGCACAAGATTAGACTTACCTACATAAAAAACAAAATAGTTAAAAGGAATTAAAGGTTGATTAAAAGAAAGTTACTTGGATCGTCACCTATGGGAAGCACATCCACTATTCGCGGAGCGGTCTCTACATATTTGTATTGGATGGATTGTTAAGCACAAGCACAGCATCCATCCAATTTAGCCGATTGACTTCCATATAATCAAGAAAATGCACCGCCTTCCCTTGAAGTTCAACTAAGCGACCATCTTATTTCTAAGAAGAGGGGTCACCATGAACTCGATTCCAAGAAGTAGAGAAAGGAAATCCCTTTTGAAACATGGCATTCTTGTGAACTGCTTTTACCCCTCATCTAGATGAACCCAAAACCAATTAGATTTTGGGAAGCGAACAGACTCCTTTTTCTTCAGAATGGGTCACATTTTGAGGTGAGCGAGTGCAAAATACAAAAGATTTCCACCCTTCGTTTGAACAGGATGAAAAAAAGCCTAAATACCATTCCATCTAGCTAAATTGTCAAATCTTTACATAATTTATCTAGAAGGAGAAACTCTAGAAGGGAATTAGGAGTTAATTGAGGCAGGCTAATACAAAACTCCCTCATAACATCTGCAACGGCTCGGTTACAAGGTAAACAAAAGCCCCATTCAATATGTTGAACATATATGGCCATGGTTTTCTCAGGGGGCTTATCAAAAGTATCTACCGGTGTAGGAACTTACCCAAGAAGACCTAGTTTCAAACAAAGAATTTCCATATAGTGTGTAACCTGCTCCACTATTATATCAAAATGAATTAGAATGTCAAATTTGGGGTTCACCTCGGAATTTTTAGGTCTATTAACCGAAGGTTCAGGGTTAAAGAAAGAAAGACCCAAATCAACGAAGGGAAGGTTCGCGAGGGTATAAGGGATACGAACTCAAGGAAGATTAGGAGAAATAGTTGAAGAAGGGTTTCTAGGAGCAGCGGTGGAGGTGCCTGTGTTGCCCCCCTCATGAAATGACCTTAAGGGAATTGCATATTTAGGGTGAGTGGAATCAACGAAGCTACTATGCGTGTCTTTATTAACTAAAGAATCAGAAGAAGAAGAAGAAGAAGAAGAAGAAGAGGAAGAAACTATGAATCTATTCATGATGGGAAGATGTAGAAAATTGAGATGAAGAAGAATGGCGATTTCAGAGAAAAGAGGAAAGAACAAGACGAGAGAATGTGTAAAAAGTGGAAAAGAAGTTATTTTTCCCTCTTATAGGGATTAGGGAAAAGAGAAATTCAAAATTCAAAAGGGTGTGGGAAATACAAAGGGGCATCTTGTTAAACAAGTCAAGCAACCAAAGGTCGCGCGTGTGTATCACACGCCATAGAGAGTTTAATATTCGATAAATCCTAAAGAATTAAAAGCAAGCGAGAGATAGTCATCTCTCACTCAAAAGTACGACTGAGGAGAATCTCAATAAAATGAAGCAACTAAACAGCGACAGCACTCTTCGTTTAAGGAATAAGGGTCGGACTTCCAGACTAATCATACTTCAAACTAGTGTCGATCTTCAAACCTAGTGAGGATTAGGGTTGGCACAACGTACACACTATGAAAATTTAGGGTCGGTCTTCTGAACCGAACCTATCATATTTTTCCAAAACCAAGTCGTAACATCAAACTACAATGTGAGACTAATGACAACCGACCCTTAAAAGGAGTCGTACACCATCGAGGGAGGGACATCTGATAATAGAATATATATTAGATGGGCCCACAAGCCCATAAACAGTCCATAAAGGCAATGGACACATGGCTTCCACAAAGAGAGCCATGTGATAAGCATTCAAAAAGAGAAAAGAATCGTCGGAGCCGTTACAAACAGGCTAATTAAGACCTCAAATGTAACTCCCACATTGATGATAACGGTCACATGGTCCCATATATAAAGCAGAATCACTAAGGAGTAAGGTATGAAAAACTTACTATTACACTACTCACATTATACTTACTATTTTCCCTAGAAGTTAACTTTAGCATTGGAGTGGCTACGCCGGACAGACTCAGCCTAATCCACTAACTTTAATTGTCTTGTAGGTATCTGGCAGTTTAGATCCCACGACATCACCACCTAATTAAAGGAAAGAACTCTAGTGGATTTAAAATCAGAAAAGGAATTCGGGGATTGGAAGTAAGCTAGGGGCCGAACCAAGCTAAATTCTTGTGTAAGCGTTCTTTACCTTATCTTTTATCTTTGTTAGTATTCGCTCATACATAAGCACATATCTCTTTATTTCTCTTACTTGAAAAACCAACCTGAGCTAAGTAAGAATTTATTCAGCATAGTTTGTGTCCAAATCAAGGTCAGCTCAAACTGAGTGGTTAGCGAAATTTTTAACCAACAGCCTGCGTACAACATTTTATACTCAACATACATTAAACACAACTTAGCTAAGAATTTTTAAACTGTAAAAAGAAAAAGCTAATCGCCATTCACCCCCCTGACCGATTCCAAAAGCCATAAGGGCCAATACTTAACAATTTTGCATTTCCAATTAGCCAAAAATAATTTATATTTACTTTTATCTTTTTAACAATAAGTACAAATCATGTAGAGAAAAAATATTTTTAGGCCCTTCTCGATTATGGGTCTTGGGCAGTCACTCTCATTGCCTACTCTCAAGGGCAGGCCTGTGTATATAGGCAGAATCTTTAAAAAAACAAATATTTAACATATCGGGTTGTGTCAGGCTTGAGTTTTTATACAAAATCCAAGCCCAAATCAACACATCTTCAGGCTTTTACAGGCTTAGGTCAAGCTAGGCTTCCATTGTAAAATATTATCCCAAGCCCAATCTATAGAGGTCAAGTGTAAGCAAGTTGGACGGATCGCGGGTCAGTTGAACATGTATGCTAAGTTAAAAGCAAGCAGAATGAAGATCATGGGTGAGATGAGGATGAATTTGTGGGTGGTTGTTTTTTAAACACCCACAACTGCCAACAAGGGTGGCACAGTAATTGTATAACAATTTTATTCTGGCATGTAACAAATTTGAATAAGTATGTCATCTTGTGTCGTAAGGTGTTGTTTGGGTTAAGTCCCGCAATGAGCGCAACCCTCATGTTTGTTGCCATTTTTGTGTTTGAACCCTAATCAGACTCTCGACCATAAGTCAAAGAAAGATGAAGATTTCTTGATTTTTCTATAGCTAGATGCTTCGGAACCCATATATA